>CAEGAF010100344.1:0-19039 GCA_903067075.1 Micropoecilia bifurca
ACAATTAAATAATCACATCAAAAGTTAGAAACTCTGTCTTTAGTAATTTCTTTGATTGCCAAATATATTAATGTGTGTGAGAAAATGTGTCAATGGCAGGAATTAACTTAAAATACTTTGTAAAACGGCACTTTATAAAGTTCGGTCCATTCACTTGTATCACCTTACTGGCACATGCCACATTCAATATGGCGGACGCTGTTACGTATCGCAGCAACGGGCCGGCCCGCTCCATGAGGCGCCTACGTATTAATGTCTATGTTGCCAACCGCCATGAAAAAGAAAGAATTGCTCAGTGTTTACGGAAGTAAACATGGATGCTAACGGTGGAGCCTAGCTTACGATTTTGAAGTTGTTGTCCGACCGGAGCAACATATTAACAACTTAATCCTCATTATAGTCCACCATGGTTGTTATTTTTCTTCCCGCTTGTGCGTATAAGGACGCAGAATAGTGACGTTTGTCGAGTATCAGTGACGTAGGATGCACGCGGCTTAGACTTCAGGTCACATTAGATTCTGATACATATCGGATGACAAGCATTTTTTTTTTTTTTTTTTTAATCCCAGCTGTGTTGTTCAGACTGTCTTGAAAAGATCAGGTACAGATCACATTAGGTCAAATAAAAAAATCGGAATTGGGTCTCTTCAGGCTGCAGTGTGAACGCTTAGTGAATTCTTAGTTGAGATGGAACTAAGAATTTTAAGTTGTGTAAAGGTCTCAATAGTTCCAAATACCTGTCAGCTCTGCTTCAAACTTCCTGATGTCTGCTGGAAGCTAAGGACGAAGAGCAATTTTAGTTTAGTTCTTAAAGAATTACTTTTGGTGATGAAAATTAAATTGTCGGAAAGGTTAATTTAGAGTCAAAAACTAAACTCAAGAGACAGCATGATTACCTAAAAAATGGCAGTGGATAAGAGATTTCCTTACATTCTGACAGACCTACTGGTACATGGCAGAGAGAGCAAATATCATCATGTCAAGCTGTAAGATGTTGACAGACTCATGCTAAAGAAGACTGAACACAGGCAAATGTGTTTTAGCAAAGTGTTAGTGTAGGGTGGTTTCCACCATTTTAATATCTTTCTGTCTCAAATATTAATTTGTCTCAGCTACATTGTAAAGAATAATCTATTTTATGTGGAAATGATAGAAATGTGACCTCATCTTTTTAAATGACAAACACAAACACCTAGTGTTTTGACACATGCATATCCACATTTGAAAGCCTTTGTATATAAAAAATATTCTTGATATGAAATGCCAGATTGAGAAATGGGCCACCAATTTGGCGACCTCCTGGCAGGTCGCTCTCAGAGCAGCCGCCTCAGCAGTGGACCTCCAAGCGCTGCTTTAATTAGGGAGAAACGGCCAGACTCTTGAAATATCTTTCCCCAAATAGAGCAGGACCGCTGGGAGGCAGTCCAGAATGCCTGTCCGCCACATAACACCAACTGCAGCGTCCCATGTGTGATTGGACAATGGCTGCCAAGTGCACCTCGCATTTCATTCATGCCACATGCGTCATTATCTGATGAGGTTGCCTTGAGCATGTAATCCTGTTATCAATAGTCTGTGCACGCTGCAGGGAAGCGGCCGGCGCAACCGATATTACCTGACAGATGGTAATGATGAGGGCGGGCAGCAGGAACACAGCCACGGTCATCCAGGTGACGTAGGCCTTCAGCCCCCACGGCTCGGTGAAGTGACCCCAGCACTCGAACTCACCCGGAGCCACTTCCGAACGGGAGAAGATGAACACCTGAGAGATGTAACAAGAACCTGTGGTCACCACTCCCTCAGACCTGACAAGAAGTAGTTTCCAGTCACCTGAACTGTAGTGACCTCATATAGTTAAAAATAAACCACCAACACCTTGAGCTGGTCTGTTAAAGCCAGGGTGTGGAGGCCTGATTAGGGCTTATTTCTCTATTTCAACGTGTGTGTTTTGTTCGCCCCTCCCTACCTGCGGTATGCTGAGGACCAGAGCCAGGGCCCACGCCACTATCACAGGGGTGTTCCAGCGGGACATAGCCCCAATGCGGTAGGCCTGCAGCGGGCAGCAGATGGCATGGTGTCGGTCGACTGTCATGGCAACTATCATGTAGGAGGAAGCAAACATCCCCACAATCTGCAAATACTTGACGGACCGGCAGAGCAAGTCGGGCCCCTGAAACCTCTCTGTTATGTCCCATATCAGCTGGGGCAGAACCTGGACACAAACAGTTAGAAAACTGCCATCAGTTGCAGCTCGTTTTAAAGCATTGTTGTTGTTTTTTTGTTGTTTTTGTGTTGCAGAAATGTAGAGGTGAAACGCCGAAGGTCATCACAGGTGATACTGGGTGTTATCTCTGCTGCAAGGCTTATCCTTCTGCACCACAGGCTCCTATTCTTATCCAGACGGACATCAGTAAATCACAATGTTACAGTGGATTATGCACCTCCATGATCACCTTAACATCAAGAGTCTATTTATATGCACCCGAAACTGTTCCAACAATTGATCCTAAACTCATGTATGAAACTAAAGTTGACTTCTGACTGGACTTTTAAAAAAATACAATAAATAAAAACGCTGAGCTACACACACAAAAATAAAAAATCAGCAAAACAGTGTCATTTTAGTTGTTCATTAACTGTCAGATTTTTCATTTGAGTCCCTGTTAATATTTCCATCTAATACACATTAACAATCTTAACAGGTACAACCTACAGTGCCTATCGTTTTTATTTTGAGTACTACATTTTTTTTACATCCAGAAATGTGTTTGGGTCAGGCAAATGAAAAGTGGTATATAATTGTGAAGAGGACAAAAAAGTCAAGCTTTTTTCCCGAGGTTGCTGTGGTTTTAGCCCCATCAAGTCCCTGAACTGAACTGAAGAAAAGCATCTCCACATTTCAACCTAGGAGTGTGCGTGAAGGGTGTGCTAGTGTTCAATCTCCTCTTCTTTATATTCCGATTAGGTGACATCTGGAGGCTGTTGGTTGCGCTGGATTTTATTGAGTGCATTGTGTCATGAGGGCTGAATAGACGCATATAATGCTTTTAAGCTGTTTTTTGTAGAAAGAAAAATTAATAAATCTTAACGGAAAATTTAAAAAAGAACATCACAAGTACTACTTTGTATATCAGATGAGATCTCAGTAGAATATGTTGAAGTTTATGGGTTTGATATGACAAGAAACAATCTAGAAATACACTCTGCCTGCTATTAACACATTTTATTGGATTAAAATGACGATTGTATTGCATTATCATGACAAGCACATGAAAGTTACAGAGACATCACATTATGGTTCTTATCAGCAAGAGTTCAAAGCTGCAATGATGTAACAGCATTTGAAAATGTGCAGTGGCTGAAAGTCGTCTGAACGCGTTATTAACATTACAAAGTGTCATGATGGCACAAATTGGTTCCGTTTGGTTTATGCAAAACAAGAAGACCTGTTATCAAAACAGACCTGGAACCAGAAAAGCCTCACGCTGGCACGCAAAAGAGCCGGCATGTTTACTCTGGTTGTTTTTGGTTCTCTCCAAGATCTTCTTCTCTGAGTGAGCGGTCTCCAAAATGTGTTTTTCATAATGACGGAAACATCAGCGGATAAGCGCAACCAGTACATCTCTTTTACTTAGTTTTAAAGCCCTCTGGAAATATCTCGTCCGGATCTGAGAGGATAGATGGGCAAAACAAATCGGTGGATGGTGATAGAGAGTTGGAAGAAGTTCTGAGGTGATCCAGTATTTTATGCAAACACATGCAGAGCAAATAAGATCTGGACAAGGTCGCGAAAGGAAAATATTCTTTTTTTTTAAAATATAATTCTTCTCAGAAACTCAAAACAAACCAGTTGTAATTTTGTAAACCGGCCAGGTGAATTGACAAAGATAAACCTGGAAGCCACACAGTGTGCTCCGACCTTTGACCTTTGATTCTGTTGCAACACTGAGGAAGTTGAGGACAAATTTGCACATTACGCTTTAACAAACTATTTAACAAAATAATGAACAGTTATTTATGTTTTCATTGATTTTTGTTTGTGTATTTACCCACATACAACCATACTATCATAACTACTAACCCCAATTACTAACTTACTTATACTCCAAGTTAATTACCTAAATAACAATTAATTTAGTTTATATTTTCATGAACTTTAATTTCTATCCCAACTACTTGTATTCTTCCTCACTTACTTACTTGCCTGATTGTGCACTCGATCACTTGCTTACTTGTATACTAACCTAATTACTTTCTATTGTCCATATTTACTCAACTACTGATTTTGTAATTATTTACCTATTTCTTTAATCACATATTTTCTTACTTATTTGTCAAAATATTTACTTAGTTTCTTGCTTACGTTTTTACTTAGCTGTAGCTACAACTATATGTTTTGTTTTGATTTTTAGATTCAGTGACTTTGCCATTTCTTTTTTTCGCTCTTTCTATTATCTTCCTTAACATTGCTAAAATTAACTATTTATTAGTGGTATTACATACTAGCCAAACTATTTACTTACTTAGTTAGTTACTTTACTTAGTACTGAATTACTGATTACTTACTCACGTACTTACATGCCTAAATACTCACCTTCTTACTACTTACCTTATTATGTATTTGCTTACAAGTCTAATTGTTTTCTACCTTAACTACTTGCTTTGTTTCTTATTTACCTGATAAATTATCTAATTGATTATGTACTTAGTGACTTACATATTTAACTACTTAATACATTGATTACTTCCACTATTTCATATTGTTTAATTACCCACTAATCTATCTAAAGTCACATTCTTACATATGTTTGCCTTCCTAATTACTCACTCATCTACTTCTTTGCTTACCTAAATAATTACTTATTTACATAAAGAATAACTTGTCACATTTTGACCTGCTGTCAGTGCTTTAGTTCAACTAGACGAACTGACCTGAAAGAGCGCCACCACCAGGTCAGCCACACACAGGTTGACCATGAACAGGTGCATCGGTGCATTGTGCTTCCTCCTTCTCAAAAGCACCCACAACACGAAGCTGTTGCCCAGCGTGGTGAGAGCCAGCACCACCCCCAGGATGGCGATCTCGGCCCGGGCCAGGCCCTGGTCCCTCACCCTGGGCTGAGGAACGGTGTGAGTCGTGGCGTTGGAGGCGTTCTCTAGTAAGATCCCAAAGAGGGACCCTCCGCCGCGAGAAATGTTGAACGAGTTCAGCTCAGTGACAAACGAGGAGGAGACGTTGTTTCTTCCCGTGTCGCCCGGAGAGGAGAGACCTAACCCATCCCAGCCTGTTTCCACGCTGATCCTTTCCATTCCTGAGAAAACAAGCAAAGTGTTAATGTGTTTATTATTTAGAAAAACAATTTCCGGCTGAAGATAACAAGCAGAAGTTAAACTTGGACACGCACTCAGAAAGAAGCCTGTGTACATGCAGTCTTGTCACGACACAAGTATCATGGTAGATAATTAAATTACTCATTATTAAACTATCCAAATGGAAACTAATTTTTTATTTGCTGGGTTCTGTTTGGTGCTTTTTTTAAATTCTGTTTTGCATATTTATCCATACTCTTGGACCTCGTCTCTTGGAATCCTCGTCTCTTGGAATCCTCGTCTCTTGGAAAAGACGAGGATTCACAAACTGACCACAGACTGTTTGTTTTTGGAACATCAGGAAAAGTTTCACATTATGCGCCACAAATAGATTTTCCTAACTAGTTTAATGAAGTTTTGACTGAAAGGTAGACGTTGCGCCGATCATGTTCCATTTCGGTGCTTTCTCTGGTTTTTTTAATAACCCAACAACATCTCCGCTTGTCCATCTTTCGAAACTTCCAATTTTTTTCTGACACAAGTCCACTTCAGCTTATTTTCTTTTTCAAACTTTCTCAAGGTTGACTTGACAGTTTTTCCCTTTATCCCACCAGCCTACATCCATTCACCTCTGCTCTCAATCGCTCTCATCCCATGGTTACCCAGCCCCCAGCATTCCTGTTTTTCCTTGTTTTTGTTCCCTTCTCAGCAGATTTCTTTTTTTCTCTCTCTCTCTCGTACGTTGTTTCATTCTTTTTGTTTCCCCCCTTCCATCATGTCGCAGTGACTCTTGATCGCAATAAACTTTTTGGTTTATTTTTCTTTGCTTCAAAATAAATGCCAAAAGAGAATGGAAAGTTGAGAGGGGTGAGATGATAATTTGAGAAACAGAGTCATGGGTAGCTCGGGGTGAGGGGTTCAAACTTGGTCAAATAAACTGGATGCAGGCTGAAGGATGTAAGGACAAATGAAGGGACTGGAAAGACAAGACATAAAGTCCAAAAATACATTTGTTGTAGGACATATGGTCTGAAGAATTTGTCATAAATGTTTCAAATTATTAAAAGAAATGACATCAGACAATCAGCTCCTTGTCGTAGTCCATGAGGTAGACATTCTTTCTACTTTTAAGAAGAGGCTTAAAGCTTTTATTTTTGATAAAACTTGGTTGACGTTATCCAGAGCTATCGGATGCTGCTTCAGGCTTTGGCTGCTGGACGACAAACTGACCACCGTTCCTCACTCTGCTACTTTCTTCTTCTACTACTCTACAGTTTACATAATTTGTTGTTGTTTACTACTTTACATTATTTCTCAGTATTTTTAGCTCCATAAAAGTGTTTAGCTCTGACTTTTTTCTGAAGGGGAATCATCACTTGATATGAAGCTGTGAAGAACTAAACACTCTTCTTATACTTAACCTTTTACTGTTTAACATAAGTACTCCGTTTCTTATTTTGTCCTCTTTCATTGGAAACATGGATGTGTGACAAAAAGAAAAAAATCTGTATAAAACAAAAAACTTTTTAAATCACACATCGCAGCCTTTTAAATGTAAATATGTGCTCTAGTGCCCTGGCCTTGTAACGTAGTTGAACTGCAGATAGATTTGCTGTTCATCAGTATTCCGATCTCTTAATGGCTCCATATGTATTATTGGGGAACAGAGTGGCGATTGGAAATAACTATTTAGCTTTTCCTGTAATTTAAAAAAAAATTTTTTTGCCCTTCCAAGCTGTTTCTGTAATCTTCAAAATGAATCTTTGAGCCTTTTGTTGTTGAAGCCTTTCATTGTAATTTAATAAGGAATTTCACTCGGGCACCTACGATAGACCCCTGGTGCAGCTGTACCAGTAAAATATTTACAATAACATTTAAGGTGGCGTTACCTCTCAGGATCCATGTCCTATGAATTATCACCAAGGTCCATCTGATTGGCTTCCTCCCGGTTTAATAACTTCTGTGTCTTTCAGTACAAGTGTCACGATGAATGGATGCCACCCCTATAAATAGTCCTGAACCGACGACCGGTGATGATATTCAGCGATCAGATGTGACTAATACTCCATTATGAGGTTATTGTCACTGCTACACTGAGGCCTAATGACCAATTTGCAAATAATAACTCCTTCAGTGACGGCCTTGTGAGATAACAGAGCTTATAATACCCCCAGTCTGATGTAATGGCGCTGCCTGAGGAATTTTTTCAAGCCGGTCCAGCTGGTCCTTTGTGTCCAACATGAGGCTGGAGATGTGGAAAGAGGGAGAGATATGCTTTTGGTTTATAAGACTTCCTACATGTGGTTTTTCTTAATTATTATTCAAATAAAAATATTAAGTCCATCCAGAAATATTGTTTGAGTTCAAATGTTCAGAAAGCCTTCCTATTACATTTTAATTATATTCCTCTGCACACAGCAAGGTCTTCCACTCCACCAAGGGATCTTCTGACCTTGCGTTGGTACGACTCATGTCCTTCTCTGTAATTACAGCATAATTTACGAGCTCATTAATAAGAGCTGCTGTGCTACCTCCAAACCAATAAATAATCTTATTAAAAACCCGCTCCCTGTGTCATCAGTTTCTCATGTGAAATCCCGTTTTTTCCCCCCGCTACATGTGCAAATGAAGTACACAGAGGTCATGGAAAAATATTTAAGAGTATTGAAGAAAAATCAAATAAACTTATATTAAGTTTAAGCAGAGCAATCAATTAATTTCATGTAGAGGTGTATGTCTGCAAATGTCTCTCTTCATTTTAAGCTCCTGCTGTTGTAAGCCATCAAAGAACATTGTGTTTTTTTTTTGTTTTTTTTTAGCTAATTGCTTCAGCTTCATTTGCTTTGCTTGTGCTTCACAGACAGGCTGTCGTCTACTTGCTCGGTGGGCTACACAAACAGGAGAGCTGAAAAACTTCTGCCGCTCATATTTCCCATATTCAAAGAGGAAAGCTCGCCGCTGCACGGTGAGAGAACATCACGTCTCCAGAACCGTGTCGGATGCGGTTTAATATATTCCCAGCACATTGCATCAATCCCCGTTTGTCCGACTGGCTTAATGTAAAGCTCAAATTGTCCCATCTCCCCACGCTGGATGGACTGTAAACACTGCTTTTAGGAGTTGGTCCACTACATTGCTTCCTCTCTTTACTCCAAAGCTTTCAGTCTGATTAATGACAGAGTTGGAAACCCCACACACCCCCAAAAGCCCTCCCTCCGCCTTCCTCCCCACGGACAAGCTGATGTGCAACCATCCATTTACCGCTCTGTCTTGTGCTGCCTTCCAGCATGAGGCCCAAACATACAAAGCCTCAGGCAGACAGAAACAGATTGTTAAAAATGTATAAAAACATTACAAGTCAGTCCCTCGCGCATTTTCAGTCTTTTCTACCACATGTTTCGGCGATTCTCTTAAATGACATCATGTGCAAGCTATGCCAAGTTAAAAAGGCAATAAAAGTTCAGGACCAGATGTCCTAAAGAACAGTTTTTAGGTGAACATGGTTGACAAAGTGTTTAATTGCAGAGACACAAATAGAGTCCTCTGAGTTGATCCTTCTCTTTGCTAAGATACAAAAGCCCTGAGATAAATAGCAGTTGTCTTTATGCCTTGTTTCTCTTTACTATTTTGAAGAGTGGCTGAGAGAAATGGCCGCCTGTGCCAGTTCATAGTCGCACTTCAGGCAAATAGAAGATCATGGATGGAAAAATCCTAAACCCGGGATCATCAGTCGTTACTATCCAAAGTGTCCCACTTCCTCCTGCCAAATAACGTTTCTGTACTGAAGGAAAAACCGACATAGCGCTGAGAAGGAGAAAAAACACAATTTCTCAAAATGTAAAACAAGGTTATGGTTATTTAATAGTAAGAATTAAGGAAATGCAACCATGTAGTTGGGTTTTGAGACAAACAAGACAACACTTAGGTCTGTGAAACAGTCCTTGTTCCAGGATGGAAAGTAAATAGAAATGTATTAACATTTCTTCTTCTTTTTCTTCCTCTTCTTCTAACTATCATTAACCGTAATGCTGAGTTTCTCTGTCATGAAATCACAAAATTCTTCAGTTACATTTAATCATTCAAATTGTAGGAAATGTCAATAAATGTGCTGCCACTAGTTTTGCAAATATAAATAAATACATTTTTCTCATACTAAAATAGAAATATACTCCACTTTTTAAAATATTTTTCAGGATTAGGTCATGCCTTGGATGGATTTGGAGGGATTGGTATAATGTCAGTTTTAAGATGATCTGTGCTGCATTGGTAACTGAGAATTGCATTAAAAAATTCCTTAAACTCTCTGGGTTGTAAAAAACAAAAAGTACTTGACATAAAATTGAGATCGTGTATCACAACCGGGAAAGATTAAAAGCATTCACTGATTCCAAACTGTGCTGATTTTTAAAAGCAACTGTAATATAGTGTACACATCGTACTAAGCGGACTATAAACAATTCAAACAGTAGCATTAAAAATGTACCAAACTTCACAAATGGTGAGGGTGGAGCAAAACATAAAAAAAGTTAAACAAAAGCAGAATTTGTCAGAAAAAATGATGAGGCATTAACCTGGCTATTCATGTATCCAAATCTGTTACAAACTGAATTAAAAAAATCTACAGTTTGAAAAAAAAGAGTACAAAAGAGCCCCTAAGTAGGCTGAAAAGCTGAAATCAAGAATATTCAAAACATATTGTTCTCCCAGAATGGCAATACTAAACTTGTCAAACTCTTACAAAGCTAGAGGAAAACGACATGATGAATCCCTGCAGTTTGATCAGAAAAGGCTTGCATAAATATTCCATTATGTCAGAAAACAAAACGATTGCTTGTACATGCTAAATCTGTTTTCTTGTAATTGAATACAGTTAAAAGGTTAGGAGAATGTTTTTAGTATTATAAAGAAACCTTTAATTGTCTTGACAGGTTGTACATATGTCTGTCTGTGTGGCAAGATGATTAAAGTATTGAAGAATTAAACAACAAAAAAGTCATTAAAGCCAAGTTTATATTATAAAACTGAGACGACAGTGATGTCTATAGAATATTTATATTAACCACCTTTGGCCAAATAAGTATTTTTAAGGAAACCAAGATGTTTTTCCTGCCAATTGGCGAGAAACAAGTTCTCACACATTAGGTGTTGTAATCCAAACATAATTAGAAATCAATCACCTTCCCCTGCAGCCTTGCTCATCTTGATTGCACTTGTCAGTCCCTTGATTAGTTTCCGTTGACAAGGTCCAACCTGATCTGATCGATGGGAACCTCTCAGTCCTCATTAGCAGCCCTGCGTGAACCACAACAACATGCTGCAGATTCCCTCCTCTAATCTTCTCTTCTTCTGTTTTTGTTCTCACCTCTCGTTTTCATCACTTCTTCGGTTCTCCATCTGTCAAAGTGCCTAAGTCTAATTGTTATTTGGCAACAAATAACTCCTAATTTATAGGGCGTGGCAGCAGGAAAAGGCATACTTTAAATAAATCCAAGCTGACAGGCACTAAACATTTGATGTAAGCTTATTACTGGGAGTATCATATGGAGCTGTCCTTCATACAGGATGACACTTCACATACAGATCAATAGGTTCTTACAGTATAAAGGCTTGGATGAGTCATGTGGTGCCACCGGCTTGGACGGCTGACATTTCATCTGCATGATAAAGTGGCTGTGACCACAATTTCATCTTTGAAACCCCATATTTCATCAGAACCTCGCTATCGCGCTCACATCCAGTGTAAATTCACCTTCCGAATGATTCTCAATGACATCTTGATGCTATATATATATGTGCTTATGCATTTCAATTTGTGGAGGGTAAATTCAAGGCTTTGTATTACCGACTACCTCTCTGTTAGTATGGGTTGACTAAAAACCTTGAGTTCAAAACCATCCAAAAGGTCAAATATTATTGAATATCATCGGAGGTCAAATATAATTTATGCGACCCCTTGAAAACCTAGAGGGTCACATGAATAGAAGATTTGATGTAACATTTATGTGCTTAAATATTTTTAAACAATAAAATCAAATATGCTTTTATTTGTAAAGTGTCAAAATACATAAGCGTGAACAAAGCTTCAATATTTAATTGGACAATTAACATCAATATTAATGATCAGCAGAGTCAGCTGATTGTTAATATTTTGTTTGTTGACATGTTTTATCAATGCATCTAATTAACACATTCAGCCATTTGAGGATGTTTATGACCTTGAGCCGATCAAACCCATCTGGGGATTTGTGATAAAGTGGTTGCCCACTTTGTGTTTGGTGTTTTTATTTGGTTTAATTTTGCTCACCAGACCTGAAGAATCGGGACAGTGCTAAAAATGTGAAGAAGGCTAAAAATAAAAGATGCATTCTGAGTCAATCTAAAGAAATTTGGGAAAAGATGAGAAACAAAGACATTGGCATCTATCAGCCTGGAAAGAGTTAGAGAGCCATCTCTAAG
This sequence comes from Micropoecilia bifurca, assembly GCA_903067075.1. NCBI lineage: Eukaryota > Metazoa > Chordata > Actinopteri > Cyprinodontiformes > Poeciliidae > Micropoecilia > Micropoecilia bifurca. The sequence goes on from CAEGAF010100344.1 coordinate 11,767, forward strand.
GCATTTAGGTTGCAGTGAACCACAGAGTCATTATCCACACACTGAGTAAACATCAGGGAAGCTTCCCAGAAGTGTCCAGTTTACCAGAATCAGTTTGAGAGGACATCACCAACACATCCAGGAGGCGGCACGGATTTCTTACAAAAGTTCTTACAAAGTAGTGGGACACTTACATTGGGTGGAAAACTTACATAGCAAATCAGACAAAAGCAGACAATTATCCAAAACGCATCTATAAGTTTGCCTCAAACTAAACAAACACAATAAAAGCAGCCTAGAAAAAAACTCAAGTGTGGCTGTGTAGAAACAATTTTGAAAAGCAACAGACAAAATTTCTGATAATCAGTAAATCACAAATGCTGACTGGCAGGAATTGCTGCGAAGCGTGGCAAAACTCAGCAATTAATATTTGGGCGACATAACCTTTTTTTTAATACGCAGCAGGTTGGTTTTGACAACCTGTAGTTATTGAAAGCACTATTTTAAAACTGCTTTTGGTATTTATTCTGATTTCAATTTTAAGTTATCAAAATTACTTTGATGATCTGAAATCTTTCAGTGTGCCAAAAAATAATAATAATAAAAATAATTTAACAACATTGAAACTCCAGCACTATAAGCAAACCATTTAAGTTGATAATTGATTAAACTAATTTATGGGACGCATGAGGTTTCTCAGATGAGAAATGGAGGGCACTGAGTTATCCATTGATACTCGATAATCTAACATCTTCACCCTTTGGAAACTTTTAGCTGTTCCTGACTCTATCTTGTGCTTTTTTTCCCTTTGATTCATGCATTTTTACACATTTCTCTTCTTCTAATATGAAATAAATATAACTATAATGGGCTTCAAGCCCTAGCATTATTGAGGAAAGTTAGAAAAATGGAGATCTATGCTCTTAAAATTTTAATGACGTGAGGCCAAACCTCGTTGGGCTTATTTATTAGGGTCACTGGCTAACCTCCTCTCAAATGAGGCTAGCTGCGTCTTGCATTCACAAAAAAAATGGCAGTGAGTGCATTTCCCTCCTTCAGCCAATGGGGAGGTCTGATGCAGAAGAGGGTCCAAGTCCTCTTATCATTGCTGATAATGTCTGCTCATGAGACCATGGGTTGTTTTCCTTGTTATGTATCATTAACTAGCGCACCAACATCAAACCTGCGCCTTACACAAAACCAGACGTCACGCAGGCTATGTAAAATTCAGAGCATCGCCCCTGCAGACTGAGAAGAAAGCTGCAGTGTTACCACTTCAACTAAAATAAGCCTGGAGGTCGGCAGCTGATATGGTCAGACCTGCACCACATGATGGAATGATTCCCTTTTAGAAACCAGGGCGAACAGACTGTGACAATAACAGTGTTGATTGCGATTATTCCTGGCGGGGGCCACAATCAAGCGGCTGATTTTCTGCACATCATTAGAAAAAAAAGAAAATTGCTCTTTTCTGGGAAAAGTCAGCTTCCTGTTTTCACTTACTGCGGTTTCTTGATTCCACTGATAAGCCAGACAGATTTACTTTAGAGCTTAATTTAGACACCACTCTGACATAAAGACATGTTTCACCATGAAAACTCTGCGATTATCACTTTTGCTGGCAAAGAAAATATTGCTGTATAAATGATCCCCTCTGTTTTGGTAAATCTCCCTCTGATGTCGGGCAAGAAATTATTAATCTTTGAGAAATCAAACGCCCAACAATCTCCTGCTGGGGATAAATATTCTCTGACCATTTTCAGAGCCATAATTTTCTCCTTTAACAATATGGGCAGGACACTAATATTTGGGGAAAAAATGCTTCAGATAAACCACACACATAGGCTGCACAGGTAGGCAAGCGCAAGGTGAGCAACATGCCTCCGTCACGTACCTCGCTGTCAGTGCATTGTAGGCTGCCTCATGTGTGTCCTTGGTCCTTCTCTCCCTCTGTTTGGGTATAAGGCAAAGTGTTAAGAGGCGTCATCATTACAGTCCATTAATATTACATGCTACAGTGGCTCACATTAACGACGTGACAGCTCCTCTCTCTCATCCCTATCCCCCCAGACCTTCTCGCTAATCCATGGAAAAACTTGGACAAACAAGTTCTCTGGGAAGAACTGGGGCAAAATACTTCAGATCGAGGACAGTCAGCAAGACGTGCAATACTGTTTGACAGTGCTGTGTTGTACTTGCTCAAATCCAGAGTCAATGTCAAAATAAATAAAAAATGTCATTTCATGTTGTTGTGATAGAAGCTTGAAAAAAGTTATTTTTGGTTTTTTCATTTTCTTACTGAGATATTCCAGCATCTGATGGACATATCAGATGCTGATAGAAAGAGTATGTTTTTGATGTGAAAATGAATGAATACAGTTGAACAAGTGTCTTTGTCGATATATATTTAAGGCAACACGTCAAACACACAACGTTTCCATATGTGACATCATGGAAAAGTCAATAGAAATCAGCCGGCGTAACAGGGAGAAAACGGAGGACCTCCGTCTGGTTCTTCCTTGGGGACAATTTCCAGATGCCTGCAGGTGCCACATTCGTCTGCTCAAGTAATTACACAAAACTGTAAACATCATGAGAGTGTCCAGCTATCAAACAGTTCAGCTAGGAGACGGCTGCTGTGTCCCAGAGACAGATGTGCTTTGGCGTGAAATGCGAGTATCAACTCTTGAACAAAAACAAAAGACGATGTGAAGACACTGATGGAAGTTTGTTATGGCGCATCATTATCGTAAGTGGAACTAAAGTTGTACTGAAAAAAAAACACTCAGGGAGGAAGAAGACAATAAAAAGGTGAAACAGACAAACACATTTAATTTTAGTTTAAGCTAAAAACTAGGGGAAACTTGAGAACACCATCCTAGCTGTGGGGTGGCAGCATCATGATGTGGGCATTGTTCAGTGTTTGCAGGAGGGCGTGGTGCAATTCACTAAAAATACATGGCATTACAAGAAAAGAACAACACACAAAAATATTAAATAAGCATTAAATCAGCAGTTGGAGCACAATTTACAACGACCCCAAATACAATGTAAGAGTAGATCTAAAGTGGCTTGATGACAACAGTGTCAGTATGTTGTGAGTGACCAGAGCAACATTTTTGGGTGGGGCGTCAAAGGTGTGTTCATGAGCCAAATGGCCAACGGATCTGACTCAGCCATGTTTGTTCTGTCACAATGAGTCACAATTAGGGCAAACTAATGAGAAAGGTTTCTAGAAGGAAAACACCCAAGTCGAACAGTTTGAAAGGTCATGCCACCAAATACTAAGAAGCAAACTTTGAGAAAAAAAATCACAGATTGCTCTGGTATTTAGCAAAATAAAATAGCTTTGGTCATCTTGATTGATTCAAAACAGGAAACATATTGATAGATTTAATGTCACACGGTGAGGATTGTTGGTAAATTCTAGTTATGCTACACTTAATAAACACTACTGCAATTATATGCATGTATTTATATATAAATACTTAATAATATGTTTGATATTTGTAATTATGTATAAAAAAATTTAACCACAAACAACAAATGATCAGCAAACCATTTTTTTCCCAACTTACAGTCAAAACAAGGTAAACTGCTGTTCTGACATAACATTCATAATTTTGATTACCCACTTTTATATTTTTTTATGTGTGCCATTTCTAATTTATGTAAAAACATCATATTAAGAAATCTCTCAACAACAGAGGGATTTCTATAAGCTTTCTATGGTTTTAATCTTGTGTATTTCTCTTTTTTTAATGTTTTATATTTGTGTGTATAGTCTTGCCGGAGACAAATTTCTATTTCCTTTGGTTTCACGTAAATACATTTTTCTATTCTATTCTATTCTATTCTATTCTATTCTAATCTATTCTATTCTATTCTATTCTAAGTAAGACAATGTTGAGCTTATTTAATGCCGATGATGAGTGTATGACTTGATGAGTGTATGTTTTAACGTACATGTAGCATGTAATCTAATTAATCGTCAAAATGTGGACAACACAACAATATTTACAGTTACAACACTATATTTTCCACGTGAAAACATAAACATACACTGTGCTGATTCAGGTCCACCAAGAAACAAATAGGGATTCATTTTATTACTTTGGCCACTACTTGAAATGAACATTTACAGAAGATATAAATTATTAAATATCTATAAATAGTATTGTTTCTGCCTAGGTGATAGTATGATGGTATTAAAACACCAACATGACACAATACAAATCAGTTTCAGCCATAAAAAAAAAATCACCTCCGACTAAGAAAAGATTTCTACTCACTGCTGTCCGGTTCTTGTTCCCAGATCCAGGTTAAAACCTTTAGTTCTTCAGCGTTTTCAAACACTGCTCACCGTCCCATCAGCTGACTCCTCAATGAATCTGTCAGAACTGAAGAAGAAAAAAAAAAATAAAAAAACATGGCAACTTTTTTCCTGGCCAGTGCTTCAAAGACAGAGTCTGTGCAGGTCCCCTTATGTTGTCCTTTCTGGGCTGTAAGTCACAACTGTTTATTGGTGAGGTCCATTTAAAAGCCATGTGCGTCTCAGTTCTTTTCACTCCCTCGATTTGCTTTTGCCCATTGTGCCGTGCCTCCAATACCACCAGCACAACTGAATTCAGATCCGTGTCCCCCACCCTCCCCCCAACCCCACAACCCGACTTCCCACCTCCCGTTCTTAGCTTTCTCCTCCTCCCAGGTCAACCAGCCTGTCCTCTGTGACTGAGGGTGGAGCCTGCTGTCAGCAGCGGAGGGAGGATGTTGCACATACCTATGAAGAGAGAGAGGGAGTGTGTGTGTGTGTGTGTGTGTGTGTGTGTGTGTGTGTGTGTGTGTGTGTGTGTGTGTGTGTGTGTGTGTGTGTGTAAGACAAAAACACACAGGGACAACTCTGTTCATACATGTGTGCGTGTGCTGTATGTGTCCGTGGCTGCGACGTGAAGAAGAAAGCCATGTTTATTATTGTGAGGAGGACAGACCAAGGTGAAGGTTACGCAGCAACACACCCATCCCCTTTCCAATCTAATCATTTGTCTCTTGTATAACTCATTGGCCGTGTTTGTTTTAAATCCAAGCTCACACCTTTTGTGGAACGCTTTGCTTTTTTTTCTTGTTTTTTTTTTGTCTTTTACTCCTTTGTTGATGGAGGACAAGAACCGGAGCACCTGGTGAGGAATGCGGGGCGGCTGAGTCAGCTGGGTCACACCCTTGATGTATTCACTTGGGTTTACACAAAATAAATAAAATTATTATGTATTTAAATTTTAGCATTAGCTCTCTCTCTCTCTCTCTCTCTCTCTCTGTCTCTGTTTCTCTCTCTCTTGGGTGTGTACAGTACTTGTGATTGTAAGGAAATACTGCTGGCATGAAAACATTCACAGGTGTGCACAAGGGAGGGATTGGGGGGGGGCGGTTCACAAACCTATGTTTGCTCCAACACAAATACGCAGAAGAGGCAACAGGAAAATTGTGGCTACAAAGCAGCAGTGCAGCAAAACTTTCCGTCATTGTGTTGCTTTACAGCCAGAAACTGTTTTATCTGAAATGTTTTTGATAGGCAAAATATGAAATAGTGCATAGTCGTGAGATGGAAGGGAAACGTGGCAGTGATTTCGATTTCTTTGCATAAATAAAAATCTGAGAAGATTTGCATGCGCATATTTTCAGCTCCCTTCACTTTGAAATCTCTTGATAAAACTGCAACCAAAGCCGTCCTACAGGTCAATCATTTAGTTTTATAATATACCAAAACAGAACGTAACTGAAAAGTGGAAGGGCAACGATGAACAGAGCTCTTCTAAAACTAAAATAGCATATAGGATGTATTTATTTTGAACCACCAGTCAATACAGCTTCACATCTTTAGGGGACGTTGCTGCATATTAAAAAGACTCAAATTTGTGGTTCAGTCTGATTGGAGGAAAAGTTTCTGTGGGCATTGATTTTTAATTCTTCTCACAGAATCTCAATTGGATTATCGTTTCTTCGCCTTTCGCTAGACCATTCCAACTCATAAATATACTTTTATTTAAGCGCTTCCATCTTTGCCAAGGCTGTATGTCTTGGCTCAGCCGGAGGGTGAATGACTGCCTAAGTCTCAAGAATTTTAGATATTTAGTGTTGAGCTTTCTTCCAGGACCGCCGTGTATTTAGTCCCATCTTATAAAGAAAAATATCCCCAGAGCCTCAGACCGCAAGCACCGGTTTTTACTGGAGAGATGTTTCAGGGCGATATTTTTTAGTCAGCACACAACATTTTTGCTGCCTTTTAATACTGCAGAGCACAAAAATGGACGCTATAAATTCGGTGACGTCTGAAGCCGGTTGAGTGAATGGGAGCAACATTTGTCAGATCTTTACTTGCAAACATAAAAAGAAAAAACATGCATCATTTTCCTTTTGCATCACAACATTGTGAATTTGTGTCGGTCTCTCAGAGGAATAGTTTGAAGTTTGCAAAAAGTGAATTGTGCCAAATCGTGAAAAGGGGTATAAAAATTTTACAAAGTGCTCCAAAAAGTATTTTAAAAGTTAAGGTAAGGTCATTTCAATCATATAACACATTTTCAGCAAAAAGGCAATTCAAAGTGCTTTACATTAATTAAAAGGAAATACAAACAAAATAACAAACCAAAGGAAAGAGCAAATAAAGAAAATAATCTAATAATGTTGATCCAAATTATATAAACTTAATACTCCTGTTCAGGGATGCTAGATAAATCTGGTCTAACATCTGGTCTAATTCCTTTAAGTTAAGAAAAGTAATGCAGCTAAAGTGTTTTATTCCACTCAACTGTATGGGAATGGGGGGATCTACAGACATTTATTTAAATCTGAGCCACCCTCCTCAACAATCTGATACCAGATAATGTCAGAAGACTGTTTCTTTCCCTCAGGTATTGCTTGACTCGCCTCCTCAAGCTGAACCATTTTGTCCTAAGCTGAAGAGGTGGGACAATAGGTTTCACTCTAACATGATTATCCTGGCTGCCTGGATCCTGGAGAACATTTTGTTTTTAAGCAGTAAAGCAGCAAAATTAATCCAATTTGCTCGCTGCCAAAATTGATGGAAACTGATGAGCCTGAGAAGGAGATAAGAAGAGATTCTAGTAAAAAAGCAAGAAATCATGAAATAAATGAATTCTTAAGGTCATGACCAAAAAAAAATCTCCAGATATATGTAGGTTTTTTTGGGGGGGGGGCAGGGGGGCGGGGGGGGGGGGGGGGGGGGGGGTTGTTGCCAGGACAAAAAATTTGGGGTCGGTGCCAGATCATCTGGGGCCTC
>CAEGAF010100350.1:0-40657 GCA_903067075.1 Micropoecilia bifurca
TATAAGGCGCACCGGGTTATAAGGCGCACTGTCGGCTTTTGAGGAAATTTAAGGTTTTTAGGTGCGCCTTATAGTGCGGAAAATACGGTAGTTTGTTTACTGCAACTGTACTGGCTAAGTGAAAGCATTTGGCAGTAGCTTACATTTACTGACTATGTGAAATTGATATCAGATCATGTTTGCACCATAAACAAACCACTTATTGGACCGATACAGAGACATCCTCCTACAAACAGTCTCAGTCCTTAGCCACACCGAGGTGCAGATGCTCTGCGCACATCTACACAAACAAAGAATTTATTTTAAATGGAACTAAATCCTTCAGGCATGAAAGCATTCTTATTCTTGAACTCAGCGAGCGGACTATCTATAATAAATGAATGTTGTTTAACCGAGTTTCTCTGCAAATACAGCTGCTGAATATTTTTAGCACAACAGTCTCTTAGCTATGGAGATAAATTTAACTCAATATTTCAGGTAGTGCTTTCTAATAAACGTCAGGCATTCAACTCTTTGTTGTTAGGCACCCACTACACTAAGCAAAACAGAAAACTCTCAGGTCTTTCATGTGCTGCCGCAGAAAGAAATACATTTCCAAACCAGAATTTGTTCAGTGACAATGTTCTTCTTATTCTGGTGCCATTAAATGCATAAAGATGGGAATGTGCTTGTTGGGGGATGTTGCTAAGTAACATGTCGTGCTTCATTCCTCTCATAGGCTGAAGCACCCAAATAACAAATCTAATGATGTTGGGGGAAAAAAATACTGAAATGCTATGGTTTGTTTCCATTTGTGTATTTGTTCAGCAAGATCAAGAAAATATTCTTAACAAATTACCTTTTTATTGTTGGCATATATTGTGGGATTAGGAAAAAACCTTTTCAACTCAAAGTATGAAGTGAGGAGACTGTGACTGTTGTCTCAACACATTTTATGTAAGGAAAGTGATCCAAATATGTGGATCTGATGACACAGCATGTGCAATTTTAGCCACTTAAAGTTCCAACTAATGAAAGGATGTCCTTATTAACTTATGGAGGATTTTGTTGCTATTTAGATGTTCGCCTGTCAGTTTCTAGGATGATTCCTGAAAGTTTATAAAATATGTGGCAGACGGCTTTACAAAACAGATGGACAGTCGAGGGTCAGCTCTGTTTCGGTGTAGCCTAAGAAATGCTGTGTGACCTTTCTGTGTCTGTGGAAGTAAAATAACCGAGCTAATTATAAATTAGCTCTGAATAAAGCCATGATGGCGTTATTGACGTTTGTGTATAAATTCAGGAGGGTTGAGCTACAGAGGACAGACTGATCAGTAATTCAAAAAAATCTGCCTTGTAGATTTTTAAAAAAGTATTTATGAGCTATAATGGAGGAGACGTACAATTAATTTCAGGTAAACAAGTTACTGCCAGAGTTGACAATCGGGTGGAAAAGAGACATTTGGCAGAAGATTGTCCTTTAGAAACAATGATAAAGTTTTGCTTTGTCGGAGTCTTGAAAGAACCGTAAGAAAAATGTTATAGACCTCTTAATGGTGGCCCACCAGTAGCTCTCAACATGTGCCATAATGCACTGTTACGGTTAATTGTGGCAAGAGAAGGAAAAACACAAACTGAGCTTATAAGTCAGCCCTGATGAGTACAATCTGCTGAAGTGAAACACACCGTGCAATTTGTTCACACAGCTCTTTGTTAACTTTGAATGACAAAAAATAACTTGGAGTTGTTTTGCCATCCGTTCACTTTTGAGCTCCAGATCCAGGTGGAGTTTATAGAACTGCAGAGTAACAACCTTCTCCCCCTTTATGCCCTAGACATTGTTCAAACTCCATCTTCCTCTTCAAGTTTGGCGCACAAATGTTTGAAACTTTTCACTCTGACGAAATTAACAAGATGGGACACAGAAGCCGTTTTACTGATGCACATCTCCAAGAGTTTCTACAACTCAGAGACCAAACATTAATGAGTTTGTTGCCAAGAAACACTACCAAACATTCTCCTCAGACAAAATTGTACATTTTTTGTAACTGTTGTGTTGCTTGATTTTTCCATGCAAGCATCTTCCAAAAGATGTCCAGGTTAATCATTTCTGACAAGGATATAAGAACTAAATTTATATTTATGTGTGAACAAAAACTGGCATATTCAAAGTCTTTTACCCTCTTCTTAGTAATAAATAGAAAAGACTTTATTGACATTACACATAAAACAGTTTAAATGTCTAATTTTTAAAAATACCTAAATTTGGATCAGAAACCATCAAATCAAGGCACAAATTGCCATTTTTTATATAATAAGCTGAAGACAATTTGCTTATGTAATTTGTTAATCAGCGTTTATTTTGGGACCTTTAAATCCAAACTCAAATTTGAACATGAAGTTTAAGAACTCCAAGTACTCAGCATTTCTGTCATTTCTCATTACTGTCAGGCAAACCTCAGTCATCAAGCAAACCTCAGTAGTGAGATTATTATCCGTACTGCAATGTAATTCAGGCAGGAAGGATTGTTATTCTTTCTTTCTCAAGGATCATAAACAGGCTCTCTCACAGTCACAGTTGCCCTGAAATATAATATCCTTACAGCATTTGGAGCTTTCACTCTTTGAGGATGCATTGCTCAAAGAAGAGAAGAGCTTCATTTCCAAAAAATGACCCTGTGCATGCAAATGCATACAAATGCGTATATCTTTACACCGTGGACGTGTGTTTCTGTAGACCTTTTTCAAGAAGAGTCCTTTAAGAAGCTCTTATGGCACATTACAGCTGTAATCCCTTTGAAGTGCTACCATGGTGACAAGATGAACAAGGAACAACTTTGCAATGTTACACTGTATTTTGTATCAATCCAGCATCGTAGTATGAAGATGTTGGACAAAACTTCATGGCCACATCTTCTGAAACAGATCTTTGTTTGCTTTCTATACATGATCAGCTTTTTAGTTAAAGGGTTTGAATTACACTTTGTGTATCAGGTCATCTTATGTGATGAGAAATGTATTAATGTGAAATTTCTGCTTGGCCTTCAATTAAAGTGCTGCTTGAAATGCTTCATTGTCCAAATTACTTTACAATCCAGGATACACGTTATATTGATGTCTAATAGTGCGAAGCAATACAGTTTGTTTTGATAGTGATGTGAATGATCTCTTATGTGGAACCATTGATTAAAATTAAAGTAAATGGAGATTGTCCATTGGACAGTCTGCGGATTCTTAACAGAGATAAGTGGGTGCAAAACACGAATAAGTTGAATAGCTGTAGTACTGAATAGTTTAACCACAGCAAAGCCGGTATTGTTTTATTGTGCAAATCAGAGAGTTGTTGAAGCTCTTATAGGTGAAAAGGGTAAAAAAAACACACATTTAATCTTTTAGTAAATAATTTCATAAATACACCACAAACTACATGAACACAAAACTTAAAAGCATATCTAAACTGAGTTCTCATGAAAGTTTGTTTTGGAGGGAGAAAATGACTCAAGAAAAGAAAATCAGAAATGCATTTAGAAATCCCAAAGAAACTGAGAAATGGATCCTTGGTAAGTGAATGAAATTCTGCTTTTTGATCGTGATTATCAATACCAAATGTCATACAAAGAAATGAAAATAAAGCATCATCCTGTTGTATGAAGGTTTTTATGATTAGAGCTATTGTATGTGGTACAAATTAAAGTAATTCTAAAAAGGCCTTGAGGAGGAAATTCTACATACTGTATGGCTTTATTGCTGAGAAAATGATTTCTTTTTTCAGCTTCCAAGAAGAAGAAAGAAGTACTTCAGAGCGAGAATAACCTAAAACATAATGTTAAAGCTACAATCAATAATTTGAGGAGACACATTTACAGTGATGGCAAATTCATTGTCCAGATCTCAGTTATATAAGAAATCCGTGGTATGGATTAAAACCTAATCTACCCTAGTGGAACTTTTCCAGCTCAAAACAAACTGGACCAGGCCTTGAGGAATGGGCAAAACTCCCAGTAACAAAATGAGTTAGACTTATAGAGACACGCACAACCATACATCCTTGTGGCTGTTAATGCGATGTTGACTCAGATAGATTTATTCACCTTTACAAACAGTTTGTGCCTAAAACAGGAGTGACTATTCAAGAGGCTGTACAATATAATTTAGGTTAAATGGTGTATAAACTTTGGTTTTGCTTCATTTTCAACAAAGGTAATAATTTAAGCAGCACAGCCTAAACAATAGAGTTCAATGGAATCTATTGTTTAGGCTCCATTGGACTCTAAACATCTGATAAAAGAACATCAGATGTTAGTTTAACATCAACTTTAAAATAACCAATTTCTTATTATATATGCACTGTAATCCTGTAGTATAGGGGAGTAGGACAAGTGCTACACCAGCCTGGGATTTGAACTAGAGTTGCGATTTCACTGCAAGTCTGGCACCTTAAACCACTTGACTGCTTGAGCCATGTGATCCAAATGATGGGCATATAGTGATTTTGTCTGTTATACCTGAAATGAAGGAGGTTTCCCTAATGCTCACTTAAGTTAGAACGTAAGTGCCTGTTGGATTCCAGCAGGCGGTTAAAAGCAAGCAAAAAATAGTGGTTCCAGCAGTAGCTCTACTACTCTTGTCATATAAGGGCTGCTGTGTTTATGAAACATTGTCTCAGATAATCACAGTTTGGCTCTAGTTGTCTTGAGGTATGGCAAGGTTCTGTCCCTGCTGGGATTTGAACCGGAGCTGCCAGGTTAGCACTTTCACTGTAAGTCTGGAACCTTACCCTCCCATCAACTGGGACCATGCTCCTTTTTATTGAGAACCAGGCAGGGGTATTTTTCACAAAGCCCATGCTTCTGTACTCACCAGACTACAGGAGCCATGTTGACTAAAGAGCCTTGACAAAATGAATGTTTTTTCAGTGCTGCCAAATGACACTTTTAGCCGATCTGGACTCATGGCTGAAATAGAAACTAAACTACAGGAGCCACGTAATTTACAATTTTGAGCCCAAGAGTTTAACTAAAACACTTGCCCAAATTGAGGAGAAAAATATTAAAATAATAATAATAATGATGACTGTCCCAACAGAACAGAACCAATGTCTCCCACGTGGAAGCCAAGAGTCTTAACCACTCGACCACATCAACTACTGTTTGTCCAGCTGGCAAGTCTCTGAGCAGAGGAGGAAGTCACTCCCACTTCCTCCGTCACAGGAAGTTACCTGTTAATTGGCCACATGGCGACGTCCCGGGTCTCCAAGAAGACCATGGTAGGGGTGATCAGTGCCCTCTCCTCATTGGGAGACGGGTTGTGATAAAGCAGATCTCGGTGAAGAGGGACAAATCAAAGCAACTAATCCCAAAAAGGCACCTCCAGACCTTTTTGGAGGTCTGGAGGGCTAAATGCAGAGACAAAATTCCCAGAGTCCTTGGTAAGACTTGTCATCTCAAGTACCTTGCATTCATTATTTTTAGTATATGATGTAGCTAATTTGTGTCAAGGTTCAGAAGATCAATATCATCTGATGTTCAAAACTGTTATTACTCCTCAGCCTCCAATACATATGCATAAATCTTAGCACAACAATGTTGTTGCTTTGATTAACTGCAAATGAAGACAAGTTGGAAAACACTAAATTTGTTAGCATTGATTCTCAAGTAAAACATTAAGACCTCATTGCAACACAGTTTTTACTAATGTCACCACTTACCATGTCATCAGCTGCTTTCCCTTCACTCTGTCTGCCTTTGCATCTGTTGCTGCAGAATCTACACAATCTAGTTTCCATCAGTCCAGAAGAAGTTTCACCCTTTCTCTTTTGCCCAGTCCTTGTATTCAGGTCATTTTAGTAAAGAAGATCATCAATATTTGCACTATTTTTATGTGTTTTAGGCTCTCCAGCCAGATTGGTTGTAGTGTGTAGTTCCTCTCATCAGCATCTGGAATTACCCACTTTGCTCAGATTTCCATTGAGAAATACACTATAAACAGAAAAAACAAGGTTTTAGCTTTTGTTCTCCAAAAAACAGACATCTGCTTGAAGCCTGAGTTCACACATAAGGATTGATCTCACTGACTAAAGTCAACAATATAACTCTGAACATTCACTTAATGATTCAAAACACAGAATTGACTAAATTTGTGTCATTTCTTCTGGTTTTTTTCTTTTCTATTACTTTGCTACACTTATCTGTCAATTCATTCCTATGTAGAAATGCAATACATTGGGCTGATGCTAACGTTTAACAGATATGTAAATATCAATATTTGTCCATTATCAGTTTCCTTTTTCATAATATTGTGGAGCAAAAAAAAAAAAAATTTCTCCACAGAGCAGGAGGAAATCTGCAGTTTCGCATGATTTCTCAGGCAGATCATTCTTCATAAATCCCTGTTGCCTCCTTGGCCCTGTCTCCTGTTATAAGACTTGAATGCAGACAATAAACCCACTCAACTGCAAAATGAGGCGACAAGAATTAGAATCAAAACAAAACGAATCAAGGATGTACCTGCACTTGGCTTTTTCATTGCCACATGAAATTATAACATTAGAACTGTGGAAGCTTTTGTTCTGTGAAATGTCAAAAAGGTGAGCAACATTTTCCCTACTCATCTAAACATAAATTGAAATACAAATTACAGGGTAGCTAAATTACAGGTAAAGGTGATTAAATCGGTCTCGTAGATTGCACAGACAGTTGAGTGCAATGAATTTGATATAATTTAGCAATTCCCTGAGTTATGACTCAAATTATGTCCTCTGGATGTTAATGTTGTGACACACATTATGTGACCTGTGTTTTCAAAAGGAGAACCTGCAAATGCTTCCCTGTGATGACATTAACAGCCTCCTAAATGAAACTTTTCCTAAAGCCATAAGTGCATGAGCCGAGTGGAGTCTTGTCATGTCACATGTCAGAATCACGGGCCCACGGCTTCCATTTAAAGGCGGCTGTAATTATAGAGCCAAGCAGGCTGCAGTCTGACTGGACGGGCTGACAAAACATAAGACTATTAAAGAGTAGATTGCGACTTGTCTCTTCATTTTACATTTCAAAGTTTTACTTTTAAAGTTCTTCAGAGAAACTTGACACCTTTTCCTAATTAAGAGTCTATATGAGTTATGAATATGGACACAGGATCCTGACCTCCAATTCCCCCAACTGTCCGCTGCTGATCTGCAGCTCACTGGGAAATTTCTCTGCTGAAGACCTGTAATATCTAGATTCAAGCTCTACAAGGATGCATAATGTGATACCTTACAAAACCGCTCACTAAGCCTGTTTTCTGCATTAGAAACATGGTCATTATATGTAATATCAGATGATGACTTTGTTACATTAACACTTATGTGCTCTTGAAGTAAGAAACATTAGACAAGTTTGCAGAAACGAATCAATATAAGATCCAGATGTATCCTGCCAGCTCACATTATAAACTTCAGTAATTTTACTTTTTTGAAGCTGATAAGAAAGTGAACATTTGTCTCTGAAGTTGAAGACATTTCTTGCAGATCATGCAAAAGCATTGGGCCAAAAGAGGGGCTATGTAGTCTAAGCTACTCTAAGCTGAAGGTTCAACCTCCTTCAATGCTCTCTTTTTAGAAGTTTGATATTTATAAAAGCAAAAGTTATTTAATAAGTCACTCACAATATCAGCAATCACCAGTGTAGTCTAACAATCTAGGGCCCCCAGCGGCTTCTTACATGAAGCCTCAGAAACAACTCCGCCTCAGTTGTTGGTAATATAAAAGTGTTGTTTTTTATGTGAATTGCATCAGAAAGAATGACTGAGTGATATCAGTCCCTGGATAACACTGTCTTCTATGGCAACACTGAAGTGATGCATGTTAAACACAATGAAAATGAACAATTCAGCTTTTCTTCATTCATTTTAATCAACTTTACTGCATTTCTTCTGAGCACTCTTAAAATCATCCTATAAGGGAACATCTCAGACCTTTAGACCACAACTGTACTTTTGATTATTTGGTTGCTATTGTTTTGTTTGTTAATTAAAAAAAAAAAAAATCAGCATTTTTTTTTCTACCAGTTTGTTGATTTTCAAACTATGCTGTCACTGGAGGAAAATTCCAGTTTCCCTGCATATGATATACATATTCGCCATTTTCTGGAAGAAGACAGGTGTTTCTGTGACTAAAACATTCCCTTCACCTTCACTATTAAGTCTCTTCTATCCGTAGATTTACCCACCGCCACATTACATCAGAACGAGTGCAGCTGAGTCCATTAAGACGTTTTGTAGTTCGCCCAGGTTGAGTCAGAAAGCAGAGCAGAGCTCATTCAGGCTCTCAGATGCTTTATTTCCTTTCATTGTACACCACTGGTTGTTTTAAATATGGCTTGTTGATTTACCCTCAAGTGGATTACATGTAGGATGATTCATCAGTTGAAAGTCCTCACTTATATGACTGCTGTCTAACCTTTAGAGTGCCCTCTTTAATCTTTCTCGGTACACTGACATCATCTCTGCCCTGATCGTTGTAGGTGCTCATCATCATCATTTAGTACCTTTATGTCTGAAATATATAGATACAGTTGATCATCAAATTTAATGTCATCATCTTAATGCCTTTTTATTGGGAGAATACATTTGGTGCATGCTCAGCAACTCATTCTGAAATCTATTATCTAATTTTATAATTCACTCAGCTTAATTTAATTAGTCAACCCCTACTTGTCTACTTGAAGTAAAAGGCGGGGATACCATTGCATAATGGGGTTAGCGTACAGTCAGACCTCTTCCCTCTTCTTGCAATACCCTGTCCATCCGTCCGTCCCCTGACCCCCCCAAGGGTATGCTAGTCCCCGGGCGGAGTTAGAGAGTTTCCATTGTTTCCCATACTGTCATAACATAGTGCCTTGTTGCTGAAATGTGCTCTACAAATAAAGTTGGTTGGTTGATTGGGAAAAAAATCCCTATTGTTTATACAAGTTACATATTGCAACTTTACCAAAGCTAATGCATTTGACATATCGCATTAAACAATATTCTTTGGAAGTGAATAAACGAAAAACACATTTTCCTATCTTAATTATTTCAATTTGTACATTTTAAACATGCAGGATTTACAGAAATAACATCACAAAATTTAGCTTTTACTCTCAGAAATGAATGTCTTTGAAGAAATCTTTGATTTTCTTAAGGAATTCAATTTAAAGCACTTTAGAATACAAATATATCACATTTAATGGTGAATTTCATCCTGCTTCTAGCATCAGTAACCAAAAAGGATATGAATTCACTCGTAAGGAATAACAGTATCTCAAACAATCTTCATATTTTGTTTAAAAAAAGAAAATGATTGCAATTGTGCTGCATTGTCTTTCATAAAGTGCAGACTTCTGACTTCCACTGGTGGATGCTGCTGTATCCCTTCTGCTTGATCAAGTACAAGATAATGACAATTGCATTAAAATAAAATTCATATCCTCCACAGCAAACGGAAAGTGATATTTGCTGTGGGCTTAAAAATTTTGCGTTAGCATTCCATTAATCTTTACATTCATCAGTCGCAAATCCAGCCATCAGCTTCACCTCTAAAAACACATGGCCTTTTAATACCACACATCCACATAAAGTCTGTGCTCTGAATGACAGGTGGAATATAGATGCTGACTATTGGCGGGCTAGTTGAGGATTAGTCAGCTGAGCACTTTATCCCCCTAACAAACGGAAATAGAAATGAGGGCTTTAATCCGAGATGGAACGGCCACTAGTCTGGGGCGGATGAAAATGAAGAATATGCAGTTTGTTATTGTTCTTCTGTTTTATAATCTACAGCAACTAGAGGTTTTTATTCAGGCCTGATGGCAATAAAGTTGGCCAATGCAAAACAGGCAGCCCATAACGGTGACCCACAATAATCTGATCCACATATGGTGACATGGTTGATGAATAGATGGATAGATGCAGAAGCTGAAAATGGAAACATCTGTGACTTCACTGCTGCAAACTGAACCTGCTGAATAAATTTTGAGCTATGACATTAAATATTAAACAGATGAGTGTGTCGAACTGATCCAGCTGCCCTTGGTGGGTTTTGGTCAGCAGTTTTATAATGAATGATTGGGAAATATCCTAACCTCATGCATAACTATGAATTTGGAATAAATGCTTACAAGATCTATAGGTGTAAAATAAACTTTAGCCATGCTGATGGTGAGATGAGGTCATTTTAGTCAGAAACCGAGGCAGGAAAATGTCTGTGTAGCATTCATTCATAATCTCTTAGCTACACACCCATGCCCTATTTTATACTCTTGGACGTTTGCCTCGCAACACTCGGTTTTACTAGTCAACACTGCCATCTCATGGTATATGTTGGAACTGCATGCTCTCTGTTAAGGCCGTGAAAAGCTGAGTCTGATAACACCAGGGTCTGCAACTTATGGCCCTTTATGCCCTACAAGGCGGCCGTCACTTCAATTCTATTTAGTTTGTTGAAAAAAAAAATCTAATTATAGCATAATGCATATAGAAGTGAGAACTGTTGCTGAAGATAAATAATATTGTTGTTCTATGTGATAAAAGGCAAACTTTAGCTAGGTTTTTATGTCATTTAAGTTATTTAAAGTTAGTTTGACCTTACAAAAAAATTCTAAAACCTACATACTAATGTATTATTACATTTATTATGTTTATTTTTTATCTTTTTTTCTGTAAAAATCTGAAACGGTATTACTTCTCATGTAGAATTGCAACATCTTCTTTGTGCTAAAACCTATACTTAAGAATTAAAGCTTATGGTTCTATAACCATAAAACACGCCATGTTTTGTTAAACTGTCTCAAAAATATTGCAACAAGAGAGAAATTTATTTAGTAGAAATGTGGGTTACAATGGCTCATGGAAATATTTTTTTTTCTTGGCAACAAGTTAACATTTTAGAAAAGAATTATTTTTTTTCAAGTTGTTTAAACTGTTAGATCGATCTCTTGGAGAACTTCAACCATATAAATTTTTTCAGGAAGTTACATTGTATGATTTGCACTGGAGCTATTTGACCTTTTGTAATACATTAGGTACTAGTCAATTGATGTTTGTGTTTTAAAATTCCATCCATCCATCCATTCATCCATCCATCCATTTTCTGTACACCCTTGTTGCTAGTGGAGTCAGGAGGGTTGCCGGTGTCTGTCTCCAGCCAAAGTTTCAAACGGGAAAAAAAAATGCTTTTAGCAATTTATTTTTCTTCTGAATTTTTATTTATGTATAAGAAGTCAGGGTTAAGCATCATAAATATTTTTTCCCACTTAAAGTTTTTGTGCTTTTGAGTTGGTCTATCCCCCCAAAAATACAATTAAAATATATCTATTATATTTTTATATATATTTTTGCAATGCGTTGCATTTCTCTGTAAGTGTGTCTGTTTATTCCATCTTCTAGAAAACATGAAGCACAAATACCTTTGCTGAACATATGATTTCAAGAATTTAGTAACAGTCTGAACTGTAGTGGAAATTTGAAATTCAGCAAGACCTTCATCTAAAACTTTTATCTTTATAACCTCTTAGGTTTTGAAATAAAATAAAATAAAAAAAATTTCACTTTATCAGATTATGAAGATGTTAGTCAGTTTTGTGTTGCTGATGTAACGTGTTTTTGCACTATGAACACTTTTTTGATGCTCAGTTTCAAGGCACACCATGCAGAAGTACAACAAAGTTACAACAGCATCATTATATTTGTATTTATTTTCATTAGAACACAATTTTAGTAATTGTAGCAGTAGTTTTCATACTTTTCAAAAAGATCATGATCTGTGAGACTCTTATAAATCATTCATCTCAAAGTTGTTTGTAAAAAAAATGAAAGAAGTTACTTGAACTAAAGCATCTATAATATTACAATATACTGGTAGTATAATAGTAATAATAATCATAATCGCAATGGTAGTTCTATATGCATTTGAACCTTTTTCAGCTCTAGAATAATAAACTTTTTTACCTTCACACACCCAGAGAACCGAAGTCGTTCACAAAAAGGCTGCGGTGCTGAGGGTGAAATCTGTTGGTCTAACTGTGCCATGCCGTCTTCAAACATCAGTGATTTAAGACGCTCAACTCAAATCAAAGAAACAGGAGAAGAAAAGTAACAAGGTAGTAACTTAAATAAGACAAGGAGAGACATACATTGTTCAGCATAACTAAGGAACACCGTTACAACCAAAAAAAAGGAAATGAGCTTCTGCATAGATCCACGGGAAAGAGAAAGGAACCGATGTAACGACAGAAAGTGAAACATTGGTGTTTGTTTGAATGGGTTCACTGGAGCTGAGGGCAACAGGCAATAATAGTTTAAATATGTAGGAACAAACCACAGAAATTTAGTTTATATGTGATGGAAGATGACAGAGCGTAGCCTAGAGCTGCTACAGACCATTTTCATAGATGAAGACTGGATTTAAATGAGCATACACTGTTTTCCTTAAGTGTAAAGCCATATAACTTTGACAGAATTAAACACACATTAAAAGTAAGAAGTATTTGTTGCATGCATGTCTCCATGACCAACATGACCAACAAAGTATGATTCAACTAACTTTATCATTTGAAGAACTCTTGCATGTAAAAGTGAAAATAGTTGCTGTTTATGCATGAAAGGATTGGGTTAAAGGGGACAACCTATAGACGGCATTCACATCCATGCAACAACGATGAAGATGCGTAACGCAAACATGCTTTCCATGTTTATGTTTAGAACTGCGATGCATCTCAAGCATGCCTGTTAACAGAACTGATAAAAGTGAACTCACTTGCAAGAATGGTGCCCTGTCTGATCACTTTCCTCCTCCCACTTTCAGTACCAGGCCAGGCAGATCCATGCTTTGCATTCATTTCTGAATCTTAACATTCGAATGTCACGTCTAAAACCAAGACGGATCAAACCAGGCAGCTGCTTTCCAATTATTTTGAGTCCCATCGTATTTGTATGTTTGTATAGGAGATTTGTTTATGATTTATTTACATATTCTTAGCTGTTGAGAGAGGTGCAGTCTCTGTTTGTTTGCTCCTGTCGAACGTGGCGTTTTGTGTGAGCAGTGATTGTCCAGCCATATTTTCAGTTGGTGTTTACGCAGTGCAGAACACAGATGGGACCCATTTCTCATTGTCAGGAAATTTTCAATGGAGGAGTCATTCTAGAAAAATTACCTTTCCACTTTTATTTTATGCCTCGATACAACATATAGAAGTTTTATAAATATTGTATATACAGTTCTGGTGAAAAAATGCACTGAACCTCATTGAAAACCTGCTGGTTATTCCACCAAATATTGATTTCCAAACTCTTCTTGAGTTACAATATTGGTATTGTTATTTCTAAATGAAAATGAACTTGTTTTCTTCGCATTAATTGAGGTCACTCAATTTTAAACACTGCATGTTTTTTATTATTTTGACCATTTTTCATTTTCTGCAAATAAATACTACTTTTTTTGCTTGCTTTAGTTCATAGAATAAAAGAGCAATGGTCATTTCACTCTGATTTTATAAAAAGTAAAATTAGAGAAATTTACAATTTTAAGTGATCATTTTTTTTCCCAGAGCTGCACACACAACTTTTTGTATTTCTGCTGCCGTGTCAAAATGACAGTGGAAAGTCATATTGTACGTATCAACTTAAAATTTGTCACTTAAATTGGATCTCCTGCTGGTACTTTTAACGTTGGCAACATAAAGTTTGTGTGATGCATCATTTGAATTGCTAACTGAGTGATTCTAGAAACAAAAGTGAGAATTTTTTCTTCCAATTTGAAAATTAGGATGTGAATTTGCAGCATGTTACTCAAAACAGGGTTAACCTTGGCACTAGATGAAGCTCATTTTCCTTTTACCCACGTCTCCGATCTTACTTACTGAATTTCGTAAGATTTTAGTTTTTTTTCAGACTGGGGAGAGTCTGGGTATGACAGTACCATCAAAAGTAATGTTTGAAATTAATATTTTATACGAGTGCAGGGCTGCAGTGAAAAATCTAATAGTATTGTAGATTCCTGCAGTCTGAAAACAGCTTTTTTTGTTTCGAGCTAATTGCAAACATGTTGACATTGAGGTTGTTAGATGGAGTATCCATCTAGATGGAGTATCCATCTAACAACCTCAATGTCAACATGTTTGCAATTAGCTCGAAGCAAAAGAATAACTAACAAACCTAAACTGAAAAAATATATAAATAAAAATCTATAAAGAGGTACAGACATAGCAGCAGCAGCAGCACCCTTCTACCCACAAGTTAAGGGGTAAAAAAAACTATATTCTCCCAGAGCTTAACCCTCTTTGATTCCTGTACATCTAACAGTTCCCGTACTGTAGGCCTCCAGCAGCAGCGATAATATAAAAGAATAAATATATCTGTCCTCTAGTTGTGGCCCCTGGCATAGCAGCATTTTTGTCACTGAATGTAGACAACTTAAACCAGGATGGGTGGATGGGGAGCTTTTCATGCAAACAGGAATAGTGAAGAGTACTATGGTGCAAGGTCTGAGCAGCAAATGTAAAGAAAAGCCTGTATATAAATATATACTGACGTAGATGGAATAAGAATGGAAGTAAATTCACCATGTAATGTTGTAACCTGATGGCATCAGATTCTGGGTGGAACATTTCAGATAATAAACAAGCTAGATGCGAAAATAAATGTATCCAGCAACATCTCCTCGCTTTTAGCAGATACCTGATCTTCCAGCCACATTAATCAAAAGAGACATAAAATAGAAACGGAACTAAGGAAAGAGGTCAGCCCTTGAGGTCACACCATTTCTTTCTAAGCTCACACATCCCAGGCTTAATAAATAAGTAAACTGAACTGACTTTGAGCGTTCATTAACAGTGACATGCTCCTTTCTCCACGTTCGTTTCTGCTCCTGATTTCCAATTGCAGTTAAAAAAAAGGCCTTTTGCACTGAAGTTGAATGAGTTTCTGTGTAAATAAGAAGGAGGCATCGTCGTCCTCTCTGTCGGCAAGCAAACAGTAAAACAAGTGACTTTTTAAATGTGTCTGACTGTATGAATGACAATGTTTGTTCTGTATTTCATAATAAGCCCTTTACATAATGGAATCTGTGATGCTTAAAGTAAAGAAATACAAACAGTGGGCATGCTACAGGATGCGATTTGGGATTAAATGTGGTTCTGACAATACAAGTGGCCTCTTCTTGCAGAGGCTCCATGCTTAGCTGATTGAAACTGCCTTTGTCTTTAGAGATGAGCAAAGGCTATACATCATGGCAGATAGCCAAATTATAATTTAACAAACCTGAATGACAGTTGTGATTTGCTGGTTCTGCGAAGTGATTAATATAACATCCAGTCATCATGTTGTCCTTAAATGAAATAGGGCTTGGGGTTAAAATCTCTTAAGATGTTCAGGTCTAGTACTTTGTGATTTTGGCAGAGATGAATCAAGCATAAATAATTTTATTATATGGATGTGTCCCTTCATAATGGCACCCTGGGCAACTGCCAATATCAAAAATCGTCAATGGCGCCAAGTTTTAGGGTTGATTAAATGGGGTCACCAAGCCTGACATAATTATATTTTTAGTTTTAGTTTCTGAACATCCACTGTTTAAGTTCAGAGCAAGTATTTCTTACTTATTTAATTTTGGGGGGCAGGGCTCACTGTGTGTATGTATAATTCAAACCAATCACAGTCTTAGGTATTAGTGCGATGCTCAGGAGGAGCACTGCAAATGTAATGTTCAGACAACGAGACAGCGGGGGTCCAGGGTTGTCCTGTAAGATAGTTAATTCTTAAAACCACATGTACAAAAACACAACTTGTAAAAGCTCATGTGCGGTCAGTCTGCGGTCAGTGTGACCCCACCTAACCACGCACAGAGTAACACTCATAAAAAACCTGTGGGGTCTAAATTGCCTCATCTCTTAGGATAGTGCGAGGGTTAAATAAACTGTACCAAACTGAAGCAATTTTGTTCAACACCTCACATTTGAAAAATAAAATAGATAATAGATACAGAAAAATAAAGGTGTTTGAATTTTAAATGATAATAATAATAATAATAATAATAATAATAATAATAATAATAATAATAATAATAATCTTAACTGATTGTAATTCCAAAGTAACATTTGAGATTTCACCATAAGGAAATGTCAAATTTCACTAACCTCATTTAGGTTTAGAGAAAATTAAGTGTCTTTAAAGTCAATGGTTGGTTAAGGAAACATTTTAAATACTATTAGAAAACTTTCCTGAGCCCAGTGTTTGCTTTAAATGGAACACAAAAAAATATTTTGAGGCTAAATTGTGTTATCTGGTGAATATTGTCTCACAAAATTAAGTTAGAAGGGCTATAAGCCTCAGTTAAACAAATACATTTTAATGGAAGTCAGAACCACATTAAAACCCAAAGAAATCCTAACAGGAATATGACCAAATCCCCATGGAGGAGCAGAGAAAATCTGAGGGGCTCTCCATGAAATCATTAGCCTTTTAAGTAGACTTTTTGGCATAGCAACATCTCTCTCTTTCGCTCTCTTCCTCTCTCTCTCACACTCACACAAACACATACTTGCTGCTAACTAATATTTTTTTTTCACATTTTCTGTCTTACTTAGAGGAATCATTTTGTTCCTGAATGTGGGAACCGCGAAAGAGACGAATAATGAACATTAGAGAAAGAATATGATTATGTTATTCCATAGTCAGCCAGTGCAACAGAAACCAATAATTGGAACACAGTGTAAAAAAGCGTAGAGAAACTCAGCCACGAGGAAGCTGACCTTCCCTCTCAACAAAGGTTGTGGCATTGTCCCTTTTTTTCTACCAAAGGGACAGCTTGAGTCCCTCAGTTTGTGGGAGATTGTTTCTTTAGTCGCTTCTATGTTTTGATTGATTTAAGAGTCATCTCATCTCAAAGCATCCTGTGTGTTTTTGTTTGTCATAAAGTGTTGCAGTATGTCTACAGGCACACAGCTCCAGCCATTCGCATCAACCGTCGTCGCATTTTTCCAAGCTGGTTGCCATGGCGAGGGAATCCCCCTCACCCTCAACCTTCTGCGCTGCGACCTCACATCCGCTCAGCTGCTCCATCACTCCTCGTTGGCGGGGCTCTCCTCCAGAGGCGTGAAGGTGGGGAGGCCCAGTCCTGTTGCATTGTGGGATGCAGTGAGGCTGGCAACAGTGTGTAGGAGGACCAGGACCAGCAGGCAGAGTTTGAGGCGGCTGTTACACAGTCTGCAGGCTGCCGAGGAGCTGAGGGAGGTACGATGCTGGCATGGCGGGAGAGTTCTTTTTAGGGTCCCTCTGGAACGGTTGTCCACTTTTGAATCCCACCGCAGATCACAGCACTCTGCATTTGGGTCAACACCTGATGGGTATTCTTCCAGCAACCCTGGATGTTTTTAGCGAAGACAAGGGAGAAAATGACTTAATCGTTTTATTTTCATCCTGACGTACTGCTTGTCAAAACCTTTGCAAAATAACAGTCTGATATTGACTAGATTTTTTTATGGTTGTTTTTGTTGCCAATGAAAAACTTGCAAAATCCTCTGAAAACCCAGGGTGATAGAGAGGGGAAGCATTTTTCTCCATGGAAAAAAATGCTTGTGATCATTGGAAGGCATGTCAAGGCAGATTAATATGGAGGTCAAATTCTCCAAACAGTGGAGAGCCTGAATTTTCACTCTTACATTTTGATTTATGCTCACCACCACTGACTGGAGTTCATCAAAGGCTAGTTCTACATTCAGAGGTGAGTATTATCCAGCTACATTGTCTTACTTGGATGGCAGCTAAAAAAGATTTAAAACACTGAATTTTAGCCTTACTTGGTTAATTTTAATAAAACAGGATAAAGCAAAACACTGATGTTCAAATCACCAAATGCAGCTAAAAATGCTTATTTTCATAGATCAGATCTGAAAACAGCCACAAATGTGTTGCTCCACATGACCACCAGGAGGCAGCATAAGCTATGGAATAGAACCACACTGTCACTGAGCAGAGTTACAGTAACATGGCTTTGCATGGTGGATGAAAGCTGGCTTTGTGTGTATGTGTGGCGATAAAGAAAATGTTTCTTACAGCTGTAAGCTGCTGATTTTATATACTGGTATTTGTCTACAATAAGACTCTTAGCTCATCTGGTGGGATATTAAAATAGTTCCAAAATTTAATGCTAAAACCCTGTTGATGTTTTAAAGAAGTGGTGTTCCAGTCTGACACCAGGTTGTAGCTCCAGGGTTTAGATTATGGTGTTTTTAAACGTTTGGTTCTGGTAAAACACCTGTAGCTCGTGTGTACTCTGATTGTGTAGCTTCATCCCTGGTGAAACGCAGCCTTGATTTGCAGGGTCAGTTTTTAACAGTAGCATCTATTTTCTTAAGGCCAGCTTGGAAATCTGTATTCCAGCTGTAAATTATTTTGTTGATTGTGTCTTGATTTTCTCTTAGAATCTTAGCTTTTTTCACTCTTTATAATGAGGTTCACAGTGATGAACCTATTTAGCTGCTAGCTGCAGCAGCTTGAGGCCTGACCGTGCTGTGTGACCTGCTAAAAAACTCTTTGTGTCAGAAGCAAAATAACTATTTTATTCTGCAACTTTTATCTGCAGTCAGTTCAGTGGAACTGTGTTGCCATTTGTTTTAACACTGCTTACACAGAGAGGCCACACTATTGCACATTTTTCAGTTTTCTAGTTACAATTAAACACTACAGTAGCATGGAAAGCCATGCTACTGTAAAACTCTGCTTACAGAATTGTGAAGATTTTGTCTTGTTTTCTTTGGAGGCAATGCAAGTATGAGAAGTTTAATTATGGTCATTTCCAAGGAAATTGAGAACTTTTTCTGTGATTTCATCTGGGAAAGTAACTATTCTGACTTTAACTGTGCAAAACATGCCAACATTAGAATAGTACTTCAGCAAACTGCTGCATAAAAACAGCAAGAGTAAGATGTAAGTTTATTATAAAGATTTGAGATATGAAATTTACAAACACAGATATAAACATTGATAAAACAGATAAAAAAAAACTGAATTACATATTATGAGATAAGTAAATTTTACCTGTGCATACAAAACTTGGGCTGCCTCCATGAATGAGATCATCATTGTCAGGGAGGACAAAGGGGCAACGCTGCTGAACCTCCAGGCAGTACTGGCCACAGGGGATTCGATTGCTGCAGTGTATCTGGGTGGTCTGGAAGTACTGAGAACACAGCCAGGGCTTATAAACCATCTAGGTGGAAGACAGAGAGGTGAGAGGATATTGATGAGTTAGGAAATGGTTTTTTTGATGATACTCACACATAAACACACACACACACACACACACACACACACACACACACACACACACACACACACACACACACACACACACACACACTCATTTATACCACGTTCATACTCCGTCATGACCTCTACAGCTATCGATTCACACGAGGCTGTGCAGTTATCCTGTTGATCCTAATATCCACTGTTTAATGAATGTGCTTGTTGCTGGGCAGTCATCAGTTTGTCAGTCAATACTGAGGTATTACCCAACATCCTCTCTGAAACACAGCATCACCAGGTGCACGGCACAGATTTCAGAAGGTTAACGTCTATTTTTAGAGCCAATACAATGGTGAGTAAAACATGGCATAAAAAAGCACTTTTATAAAATCTTAATATAAGAAAGCCAATGCAAGGTCTCAGTAATGACCTTGCATTTGCTCTTTATTTTCTGTTCTGCTTTATCCACATTGAGTTGAGAGAATCTCTCATGTTTGCAAGGACTGAACCCATCATAGCACTTAAAGTCAACGAGGTCAACAGATTTATCTTAGAGCCGTTGCAGATGTTTTCCTGAAACAATAATTTCTGGTTTTAGACACAGTTAGAAGAAGAGTAGTTTTATTACAATGTGGACCAGCTTACAGAATAAAATGCAAATTCGACCTGCATTCAGAAATATTTGTAGGACATTCCTAAACTAATTATCCTCAAACCTGAACGTGGGTGGTGGTAGGTGTGCATCATTTACTCTTTTAACAGCCTTGCACAGCAACAATATGAGTGGCTCAGAACTTACACAGAGTTAAGGGCAAGGACTTTTTCCATAACATGGGCACAACAAGGAACCAACCCACAAAGGCTTTGTCACCCCCGAGCAAATACATTTCCCAAAAGGGGAATTCCCCCTTTAGCAACACAGGCTACAACCAGAGGTTATGTATGGCATTGCTTTGGTCCCAGCTGACCTGTCAGTCTCTTGGGAGACAGCATAATGCCCTTTCTTTTACTCCATGGAGAGGAACTATTCCCCTGTGTGCCAGGACAGAAGGGTACATCAATTGCCAGGTTCTATATGCTGCTGCATTATTCACTTCCTGCACCTGCTCCTATAAAAATTTGAATGAAAGAAGTGGCTGCCTGTTGTCCCCAGATAATCTGTCTGTTAGAGATCTCACCCCATCTTGAAAGGCCACACTGAAACCTTCCAGCACAATGGGAATGATCACAGGAGATCATGCTGTAAGCTTTGTACAGATAGTTTCCTTCCCTTCCCAACAGTGTGTACCTTAATCTGGGTGTAGTAATCTGGAAGTAGCTCAAGATATATCAACTGGGAAAATGCGTTTTAAACTACATGCTGTTTCACTGTTTAACCAGTGTGTTCATAAATCTCAATTTCTTTGGATTGTTTCAATGTAATGAATATTCATTATTTCTAAGGCCTGGACGGTATGACAAAAAAAAGCGTTTTTTATTAACATCAATAGTTATTGATTAGTTTTTTGTTGTGAATATTAAATATGTTTATGAACTCAGTGAATGTTTTGCGTTTCATCTACAGTTTTTACTTCTCTGCATTGCTTTTTTAGTTATTTTTAAGCAGCTGTGAGGCAAACTTTAAAGTGCTGCTGGGCCAGTTACTCAAAAAAAGTTGCTGCTAGGTAACCACAAGTTACTCAAAAGGCTGTTGCTAGGTAACCAAAGGGCAAGTGAGTTGGCTAGTTTATTCCACTATTCCATTCAGACCAATGAATAAAATGTATCAAAACATAAAATTATGTTATATTTTAATTTAAGAGAAACCTATCTCACCTTTTAGGTTCATCTGCATGTAACAAACATTTTTGGTTTTTGTAGTTCAGTGAACAAGCATCTGGGCTTCTTGGACTTATGATTCACTGTGCACAATGGGATGCTCACAGGGGATCATGCTGTAGGCTTTGTACATGTTTGTCCCCAGACATGTTTCACTGCAATAAGGTAGGACACGAATGGCACCTAAATAACATGAATGACAAATCTTATATTATAATATCAAGGTTTACTCAGTAAAGTACACAGTGAGTTTGTGGTTAGGCCCAGAAAATGTGTGCTGACAAATGAAAAAAACAAAACAGGCCTTCTAATCCAGCCATGCAAAAAGCATCAATATGCATTAGCTTATGACCCTCTGCAAATGATGACGAGGAGACAAATCATTTTTGGTTAGTGCCTTATTGTTAAGCATGCGATTAGGTGCTCCCTTCATTGTGTGGTATTATCATTTGCGGCAATTAACCAATAATTTTCGAGAAGTCCTTGTAGGACTGTGAGGCAAGCTGGCACCTGCTGGGAGTCATTTATGACATGCAAAACAGTACAACTGAACATAGACCCTCTGTCATGTTAGAATGCATTTTGCTATACTTGGGAGGCTGAATATGCACTCAGATAAAAATGTATACGTTCACGTCACTGCTTCAGTTTTAATTGCATTTAGTTTATCTTGTATCCCAGGGAAATCTGAGGCAACTCTAGTCAACCAAAATATGACAATACAAAGAAATCAAAGATAACATGAAGAGGTAAACACAAGTACAATCACTCAATAAGCTGCAAAATAATGTCTAATTTTAGAATAAGTAGTCTTTCATTTAAATGATGACTTGACAAAGAAGATCTAGTGCTTTGACTCTGTAACACCAGCCTTATTTTTATTAACTTTAATCTGCGGAAATATCTTCTGCATTTTGTGCAACTGAGGTTTGTTCATGGCAAGAGCTCAGAGTCTTTGTTTTGTGTGAACGACTGGGGTCAACAGTGAACTGCACAATGTCAAGTTAACCAGATCAAGAGTCAAGGAGAACATCTCCTTAGTTTTCAGTATCATTTCATTATTCAGCAGAATCGCAGGAAAACAAACTTGAGGGCATTCTGTTCATCTAAATCTCAGCCGGGAAACAGTTTCTTGTTGTTAATCCGGGTTTAGTTTCTGGTCATCGTTTTCTCTACATACGAGTCTATTATTTCTCCATCTCTATAATTTATTGTAAATTTTGCAACATTTTTAAAAATTATTTTTGAATAATTTTCTTCTTTATATTTTCTTATTTTTTTTTTACATTCTTACCAGATAATCCTTTAGAAAGTTTAGAAAGCAAATAAGTACAATATTTATATTTATGTACACTTTTAATTCTTATGACTTTTGATGGGTTGCAAAAGCTGGTCATCCCCTGGACAGAGAAATACAAAGAACCACAAGACAGACAATCATGCAAATAAATTTTTTTTTGAAAACTCGCACTCAGACCTGACTGCAATTCAGAGTGCCCAATTAATCTAATATATATATCTATATATCTAATATATATTATTATTTTGGACTCCGGGAGGAAGCTCAGATACACAGAAAAACCCACACATGCTCCTGAGACCAATCAAACTTCTTTCTTAGAGGCCCCGGATATGATTGAAACCCAGGATCCTCTTGTCTGTCTAAATTCACATCTATCTGAATCTGCAATTAATTTTAGACCGGTACTATTTATTCTAATGCAGTCTAAATTTAATCACGTAGTGTGATTTAGATTCAATTACAGGCCGATTCAACCTTAATAATGAACCTTCTCTCAGTCTTAAGAGATGAATTTGTTTAGATCCTACAAGTGTTTTACTCTGTGCGCAGTCTGGCAGAGGAACATTGACCCTGTGTGCGCTTTTTCCTAGTTGCTGTCCAACCATGACATTCTCCGCGCTCCTCCTGAGCATCATGCTAAAACCGCGGGAGGATTAAAACAATACAGTGAACAAAACTTCAGCCCTATTGCTGTACTCTGAGCCCCTGTGATAATACTAATCCAATGTGAATCTCAGAAATGTGCAGGATCAAAAAGGCAATTAGGCAGTTTTTGTTTTCTTGGGTAAATTTTTATTTGCCTTTAGCTAAGAATGGAGGCTGCATTGGAGTGCATTGAAACCATTTTTGACCCGCAGCAAAATCTTTTTGACACTCAGGTTGAACACAAGGAGTAAAATCAGATGCAAATGGCGACTCACATCATGCATTGCACTGTGCGATAAGAACCATTTTCTTCTGTGTGAAGCCTTGTGTTATACAGCCAGCAGTAACACAACACCGAGCTATAGACCATAAACTCACGTCATTCCTTGAGTGGACAAGAAATTGCGTGTTATCATATGGGAGATGTCTGCAAATTTCAGCAAAATCTGTCTTTGGCTATCCCTTGCGAGTGCGCCATATAAAAAGCAGACATTGGGGAGTAATGTATTTATTACATGATAATGCTCATCCCGTACAAATAGGGCTCTTGTTTCATATCCTGATTTTGTTTCTCTTAGCCAATCACTAATGCCAGATTATTCCTCTTATTACACATGCTCATATTCTGTTTCTCCTGTTTATTCTGTGCTTCCTCTAACATTATGCTGTAAAAGTACAAAATTATTTTCTTAATATTTTTTATCGAAGGTATTTCAAAACAACAGGTAAGCATGAAGGCAGGTCGAGTTCAAAAAGCATCAAAATCAAACGAAGCAGATCAGGACTGAAACGAACCTTGCATTTAAACAAAGCCATAAAAATCAGGGATAAATGTCAGCTTGTGACATAAGACTGTTTGATGTAAAGGCCTCATTTCATCTGCCAAATGGTAGCCAGGGCTTTCTGAAAAAGTAAACAGCCTTTTGATCCTTCAGAAAAAATATAAGACTCATAAAAATCCTCTATTTTAATTCCCTTATTTTTTGTAAGAGGCAAAACAATGTTTATTTAACACATCATAGGCTTAGAAATGAGTGTAAAGAGGACATTTTCTGAAAAAATGTTTTCTTACTTCAAGCCATCTTCAAATTCTTTAAAGTCTTTGTCAAGTCTCAAGTCTCTGAAGAGAGACTTATATCTGATCCAATCTGTCTGGACAGCCTGTCGGATTGCTGCAAGTTATGCTTTGGATTTGAGTCAATATCCTAAAGTCAAAATTGACACATGAGCCTTAAACATGTTAATCATATCAAAACACATTCTAACATGTAAAATAACTTATTTTAATGCTCTTAATTTTTACATTTACAATTCTTCATACTTTGTCCACTATTCAAAAAATGTTAATTTGCACTTATGATCACTCAAACTTGAGATTTGTTACTACTTTTAAAATTTCCAAATTCCACAATAAATTAAAGAGTACTTGCTCCTATTTTAAAGAACCCCAAACATTTTTTGTAAAGAATAATAAAGAATAAAATGCCAGGGGTTAAGTTATATCTTACCAGCTTAACTTTAAGGGATAACCATGTTGTCATTAATACAAAGCTAACAATTGTCATTAATCATTAAGATCAACAAATATCCTAAACTCACCCTGTAATAGAGGAATTTGTGCATCTTTGTCAAACTTTTATGTCTGTGACTTACTGAAAATGCTTGCTCAATAGTAACGTTAAAAAAAATTCAAACTTAGAAGCTGCTGTTAATTTCTTAACAGCAAGGGCTCTCTGAGATTTCTTAAGAAATCTCAGAGAGCCCTTGACTGCTGTGCATATTTTTATTGATAACAATATGGTACCTTAGAGTGGATGGCAATTAATCATGTCCACATTTAATGGCTTACTTTTACTCCTGTTTACAAGACAAAAGAACTGTGTATTATGCTCAAGTCCAGAAACTAAAGTTTGACTCAAGTCTGGAGATTTAATGAAGCTCACAGGTCTACATTTAACTCTGAAATCCTCAAGTTTTCTCTAGGATGAAGATTATCCAGTCATAGACATGAATACTTAAGTGTCCGGTAGGTAAAAGTGGAAAATATGTAACACCGTGAGAGAGTTTTTGAATCCTTCTAGATTTATTGTGTTTTTCCTTAATTTGCCACACTTAAATGCTTCAGATCGTCATCATCATCATCATGAAAAAAAAAGTCAAATCAGATACACATGACATTAAAAGAAAATGCAGTTCTCCAATCATGATTTCAGTTGGTTAAAAATACTATCTTAACTTATCTGGTCTCAATGTGAAAACAAATAATTACTTGCCTTTTTAAATCTCTACATTAATTACTTGAAGTCATCCCAAAAGCTAAAATAAATTTTTGTAGCCACACACAGGTCTAATCAAAGTGGCTTGTTATCTGTAGAATCAAGAAAAGGACCAACCTGGCAACATAAAGTACAATAAAATATCTCAAGACACAACAAACTTCCCAATCAAAATACTTTTAAGGACATAAGAGAAACATCAGACATCAGTCTGGAAAGTGTTATGAAGCCATTTCTAAGGTTTTGGCACTTCAGAGATCACTAATGAGCGCCTTTACCCACAAGGATACCTCATCCAGGAGACACAAGGGAAGCCAGAGCAACATGTGACGCTCTGGGGGTTTTGTTTGACTCTTTCTAGTTAGTGTTTAAGATTAAACAAAAAGAAAGCAACCGGGCAAAATGACATTCAGGAGGGAATTCCAAGGCCCAAACCACTGTTGACTCAAAGGCCCAATTCACATTTTTCAGGAAACGACTGAATGATTCACAAGATGATAAGAAAAATACAATACTTTTTTTTTGAAGATGTGAGTCCTAAAACACCATTTTAGAAACAAAACATCAGATTGACAACCAAAGAAGATGGTTTTAGTGCGCATTTCAGTGGCTGCTTCCCTCCTTCAGGACTGCGGTATGTCTCAATCTATGTATCACTCAAGAAAAACAATAGAAGAAGCTTCTAGAATGACCTAGTCATAAGTCCTGATCTAAGAGCTTGGGAGACATTGTGGTATGACTCAAACAGGTCTCTTGTGTGGATTAGTTAGAACAATTTTGCAGAAGAAAACTAGTCAAAATTTTGTATTTACTCACGTTAACTTTTCTTGACATTGGAATTTTGTTCTGCTAAGGATATGGGACACTTTTATGTCGCTGTAAGAAAATGCATATTAGATTTGGTCATAGATGATCAAAGCTAATTTACTACAGGAAATGAAAATCCTTCTGAAAACACGTTCCTCTATGTCAGTCTTGTAAAACTAACTCTATGCACTTAAAGAGACATATAGAAGTGTGTATCATGGAGATATCTGACATTCCACAACAAAATATCTGACTTTCTTCTTTCTTGTAGTAAAAACCCTCCAAAGGAGAGATAAGATTTCTCTGTAATAAAATTGTGTTGGTACTCTGTTATCGCAAAGTGCCATGCTACAAAATGCTGCTAGAACATACTCTGTCCCCTTGCTCTCCACGGCTGTGCTCACATGTTGGTGATCTGCAGAGGTGAGCCCAGCTGGCTCCTGAATTAGATTATTTCATTACAATTAGGCTAATATCATTGTAGCTGATGGAAGGCCTTATATTCTGCCCTGTACTATTGGTTTTAAGTGGCCCTGGATGGCCCTGTCTTGTCATTGCCTTGTCTTCGATGTTTTATCTGGACTTGCGGCTTGAACTGCTGACAGAGAAGCAGGAAGGGCACAGAATACCAGAAGCTAATTCCTTTTTAACCTATGGCGCAGCGCGTGACAACCACACACAAAAACCCACAGGGTCACGGATGTCATCTCTTCTGTATAAACAAATATGCTCTCTACAGTTAAGCTTTTTTAATTAGGCCCCAGCTTCTATTCACTTTTGTAAAATAGACTGAAATAAATTCACACTAAAAGAGACCCAGAATTATTTCACAATAAGAGCAACAATTAGTATGAAAAATCAAACAAGGGGAAAAAAAGCATAATTTATGAACTCTGGATTTCAGTTTATTATAAAACGTAACCTCCTGCCACACCTTTCTATTTTGTTCATCCAGTTTTAAAAGATATCAAATTAATGAGCACAATCCCGGCAGAAAAACACATTTGTTCATTAGGACAAAAAGGAAAAAATATCGCACAACTTAGTGTATTTTTATTAAATTTAAGTTCTCGTATCCAGTCACATAGCTATGATCCTGGAAGAAATTATTTTTCCTCAATTAGCCACTAAAAGGAACCACAATGCAGACCAGGCAGAGGAATGATCAAACAAAGAATTTAATAAGAGGAATTGGAGAAAGATTTGGAACTGAGGTGAGCATGACTGACCAAAAACACATTGGCTGCAACAGTGAGAAGGAAAGAGCAGTAGAAAAACACTGTGTGGATGTGTGTGTTGAGTGGTGCAGAGGGTGGTCAGTTCAGTGAGTGTTCAATAATTGAAGATAGGTGTGCTGGGGATCTAACAACATCTCACAAAATTGTCTAGAAAAGCACTTTTTGTTTGCTGTCAGCATGTGACTTCATGTAGCAAAGTCAGTTTTAACTTCAGAAACAGTGATTAAGTGATCCTATGGTCTCTGTAAAGTCTGGCATTTTTTTAATGCATCTCTTATTGATCAATGCCTTTCCTTGTCTTGTATTATAACAAGGTAAGAAAAGCAACTAAACAAAAACTCTCGAGGCGCCCTGCTGACGTTCCAATATAGACAACATAAACACTCAGGATACACAGGGAAGTTGATACCTTCTAATATCAGTAAATTCAATATCAATAAAAAGTAGCTATGAAAGAAACATTTATACAGGTACATAAGAAAAAAAACAAAAAATACCTAATATTTTAATTTTAATCATGTGCACAGATGGAAAAATCATCATGTCCAGTAAAGCTTCATCATTCAGTAGTTTAATTATTACGCTGGATGAAATGAATAATGTATTCAAGCAGTAAAGGAGTCATTTGTATGGGGTTAAATGGAGGTTATTTGCAGACAAAACTCAGATTCTTGCCTTTGTTATTGTAGCATAATTTCATAACACTCCCATGGTAATTTCCAATCAAATGGGAGAAAAATTGAAAAAAAGTTATAGCAAATATAGGCAGAGAAAACATCGCTCACTGACAGAAACAAACCAGTGTGCATGATTAAACACTGCACCAATAAATGGATGTGACTGACCATGAAGTAAACAGATAAAAAACAAAACACTGCTAAGAAAGAGCCTTCGCAATGAGTGTAGTATATTTACTACAATCCTAGCAGAGCAGGCAGCATTTAACAGTCCAATGTGCAATGTGCATTTCTGTGTGTGTAGACTGAATCACTGCATGTGCTTTTAATGACTAGCCCGAGGCGCCAGTACCTGGCAAGCATAGAAGCCATGTCAACAGCAGTTATTTAGAGAAAATGTAACGTAGCTAATGATCTCAGCAATAAGACAGACATGAAATAGACATGCAGGTTCAGACGAGGTGGTTTGAGGAGCCGGCGAGAAAATACAACTTCAGCAGGCTCCAAAAACATCAGGATCCAGTGTTCAAGGTAAAGCCAACAAAAAGACAACACTAATACAACTCAACATAAGGTGACTGTTTCTATTAATGCGGGAAACCTTGCTGTTTATGACCCATGTGGAACAAAAGCAACTGTACAAAGCAAACATGACAGACATATTCAATCAACAGCAGCTTAACACCAACCCCCTATGTCTTTATATAGGCTGCTAATTTGATAAACAAAAGCCATGCTAATGCAATTACCACACATCATAGATATTTAACACAGTGACATGCTAAGTGAGGCTATTAAATGGAAAACGTATACTTAACTGAACAGAAGAGAAGATGTCTAAGTGAAACACAATCCACCACAAACAGCTACTTTGGCAAACCAAAAATGTTTAGACATTTCACTCCAACGTTAACTCAACAAATTCCAAAGAAGCATTTGGAACGACAAACATTGAACAAAATTTTCAAACTATTATTTTATTTCATTTAGGTTTTGAAAGACGAAATGCATATGTTATTTTTTTCTTTTAGAACGCAATGGGTAATATTGAATTTGAAAGAGATTTTGGAATATGTGAATAACTAAAATGCATACCCTTCCTACAAACATCTATTAAATGTAAGGATTTTGCAAATAAACTGAATCATCATTTCAAAATGTAAAGGTCAGATATGGGATATTACAGAGTGGTGTAACAGGCACTGATGGGGGAACAATGCAGCCAGCATTGTGTTCTGGATGGCAAAATAGCAGCAGAACAGGGTGTTACATGAAAAATTAATGAACGAAAGATATGGACATGACAGAATATGAATTAATTATGAAACGATGAATTCCCTCCATGCGTGCTGGAGGTGCTCTCCTCCTCCAAGATTGTGTTACCCTCTAAGCTACTGAGGTGGTCAGTACCTGCTATCAGCATGTCTCAAGTCTGGAGTGTCATTGTAATCCCAACACACTTTGTAAACATGAATAATGTCGGAAATAGTACTGATATTTGAACAGAGGTTGTAATTAAAGGCACATGCTGATTGTGGTTCCCTCTGATTGTGGCCTAATGTGTAAGAACCTATCTAGTTTTTCTAGCACTTTGAATATAGTGTGTTTTTTAAATGGTTATATGACTTCCTACCCAGTAAGTCCTTATTTCATGGGCATCACAGAAGAACCCTAGAAAGAAAGAGGCCAGAAGTGCTTGCATGTTTAGTCAACATGGATTTGGCGTTTTCCATAATATCATTATCCATTTTATTTGTATTTAGGAGAAACATACTTTAAGGCTAGCATCCTTACTGCCACTTAACAAAAATAACCAATTTAGAAAATACAGTTTCTGCTGTATATTGGTTGACAATTTACCTCTTGTTCTGAAGAAAAAGAAAGGAAGATTATTGTTTAAGCTATTGCCACACATTGTGAAAGCTACATAAATATATTATCAGAATAAAACACTTAATAGTGCAAGTAAAAACATAACAGAATTGATCAAATTTTCAAAAACTAATCATTACACATGGTAGAAAACACGTACTGTAGATGGACATCTTTGCTGTTAAAACTTTTTTTTATTAAATACGATTGGAAAAGAAAGTGGTGAAGTGAGGCAGGATGAATTATAGACACGAGCATGAAAAAATGAAAAAAGATGAACATTAAAGATGACATTTCCTACGAGGGGAGCATCCATATGCACCCGGCATTTGTCCAAAAGCTCATTCTGTTGATTAATCAAGGTCATCTGAGTGCAATTTATTGGCATTGTCATGCTGACACTTACTCTTGTAATTAATTTGACAAAGATAATTATCACCAAGATGGGCCTTGTGTGAGTGATGAATCAACACCCACTGCAGTTACCCAGGCTGGATCCACCAGACCATACATGCAGAAGCAGGTTCTTCAACTGTCTGTTCCTGTGGCTTATTTATGAAGTTTCTCTGCCTGCGTCGGATCCCACCGCTGCACACACAGTCACCGCGCCTCCTAAATAATGTAAGCAGTCCAAACAACCAAATGTTGGCTATTAGAGCTCTGTGTGACATCAAAATTTGTCTCTTTTCACAGTGCGGCAATCTTTCAACCTGATATCCGTCCCACCCTCTACACCTCCCTTACCCTGTTGCGTCCCTCTGCAGCGTGCGCTACGGCAGCTGGATGAAAAACGACTTCAAAGAGAGGGCTGGTGCCAGGCTTCCAGCTGGGACATAACATATATATACACGCTCACCTTCAGATTTTTTTTTTTTTTTACAGTGTTTCACTAAGTTGGTGTCATCTGACGTACACTCACTGGCAGCAACTGTTGTAGTAGTGGGTCAGAACGGCTTCTGTCTTCAGAACTTCCTTAATTCTTTGCGGTATAGATTCAACTACTGCTTTTGGTCCATGGCATCACTGCAGATTTGTTGGCTGCACATGAATCTTCAGTTTTCCTCTATTGGGTTGAGATCTGCTTACTGCGAAGGCCTTTGCATCGCAGTGACAGCTTCATGTTCACACTCACCACTGTCACCCTGAACCACTGAAACAAACAACACTTTTTACACTTCTAACCAAATTCAGTTCCTTTCCACTACAGCAAAACACTGACCAAGATCCATGTGAACCCCTGCCTGGTGGCTCGGATCTTCATCTACCTCCCCGACAGACCGCAGTACCTCAGGGTGAAGGACATCAAGTCTGACACTTTGATCAGCAGCACAGGAGCACCGTGGGGATCCGAGCTCCCCTTACTCTTCTTTGTCTTATACACCTTGAACTTCTGCAATCTCTCTGAGTTATATCACATTCACTGGACTAGATACACAACACATATTACCTGTATAGAAAGGCCCAAAGAAGACTGTACTTCTTGAGGAGGCTGCTGTGCTACAACATCTGGAAAAAGCTCCAGTGGATGTTCTACCAATCTGCAGTACCCAGTGTCCTCTTCTACAATGTGGTGTGCAGGGGGAACAGCATAGCAAAGAAAGACACACCCAAGTTGGATAAACTGATCCGGAGAATCGGCCATGTGGTCAGCATGAAGCTGGACACTCTGGTGACGGTGTTAGAGGAAAGAACACTTAATAAACTGCTGGCTATACTGGGACCAAAGTCAGTACAATACAAGGAGACATGCAAACCTGAGCTATGTGCAATGATTGATGACTGAGATCCATCACTATGCAAGTATTCATTGGAAGGAATTACTTTAATCGTTATTATATGGGCAGCTGGACAAAATTAAAACTCATGAGATGCTGGGACATGCTACATTATTTCCATAGACAGCCATTGATTTAGCCAATGATACTGATAAGCTAGCTTTGGGTAATAAGGAGCTGTCGGCTGCAGGAACCGGAATAGCTGCTGACTGGTCATTACCATGTCATTATCATGCCAAAGATGGCAACCAGCACCCTTAGATTAGTAACCTATTTATTGAGGTACTGTCCATGCCAAAGGCTTAGCTAGATTAGCTACTGAAGAGGTGACTCTTCTGAACAACCTGGAAATATATGTGACTTATTACTACCAGCAAACTATTTACCTAATTTATTTAATTTCAAGCTCACAAACAGCATACACACCAACTTACTAAAATATGTCAAAAAAGATTTTAAAAAAACCTAGCTACATATTACATTTGTCAGGGCACAGTATCAATAGAACAGGTTGCATTTAGTGCTTTAGTATTTAGTACACTTGTATTTGTCATTTTACTTTTTTTGTTATGTCGATCTTTTTTTTGTGTACTATAAAAGATGAAATATTACATAAAAGCTGTAATCAGTGTGAAAATCTGCTTAAGTTTGCTGAACCCCAGGATCATCTAAATTTAACAATTCAATTTGAGCAACATAATTTTTCTTCAATTAACCAGCTGATAATATTTTTATAGCATTTGTTAACCTCCAACTATTCCAAAGTGATTTCTAATAAGTAAAACTGCCAAAATGTAGGATAATTCTTGGCCTTAAGCATTTATATAAAAAATTTGAGTATCATGAAGAAGCTTAATATTTTTTGTAATTTTCAGAGACACTAATGCTTTGGATTTACTTGCTAGTAAACCACAATCTTTAAAATGACAAGAAGTAAAGGTTTAAAATATTTCACTCTATATGTAATGACACTAAATATATAAGTTTCACTTTGTGAAATGAGTGACAAAAATAAAGAATCGTTTTCACGCTATCCATTTTTAAAAAAAAGATTTACCTGTAATGCAAAAACTGTTTTCACTTTTTCCAAATCATTGAATTCAGATGTTCTAATAATTTCCATGGCCGCCTGTGTATATATTCAAGCGTCAAGCATGCGGACTGTCTTCACAAGCATTCGGTACCAGGATATGATGATAGATGTGCAATACGTCCAGTCATGAAATTTCATTAAGAATAAACATCCAATATCAATTATTTGTGGGTAGCAATCACAGCTCTAGGGCGCCGCTAGGGGGTGCTATAGCTCCCCTTACATCAGACATTGAACTCCCGTAGCCGCCCCAAAAATTTTTAAGTATATATATTTTTCTTTCTATGTGATGAAATTTACTACAAACTTTAACTGTAATAAGATTATAACATTTGAAAATAATTCCCAAATAAACAGTCAATTAGGAATATGGTTGTGAATTAATAAAAAAACCAGAAACACCAAAAATAAAAAGACCACGAGGAATGGAGATGAGCCCATGACCTCATTTCACATCCTGTAAACAAGTGGGCGGTAGGACTGCATGGGGATCATACAGGCAGAAACTCCCAGGCAAAAACATCAATCTAATCTTTTTGAGTCGCAACAGAGAGGTTTCAGAAAAGGTTATCAAAAAACACCTTGTGCTTGTGTTGCATCATTATGTAGTCAGTGAGGAGAACTAGAGGGCAGAGCTTTACTAGGTTAACAACATGCTGCAAAGCACATATGTAGCAATAGCAACACTCAGGAGTCCTTAATATAATATGCATCATTTTTAGTGCTACATATTCACATGTCAAGGAGCCATGAATGCAGATTCCTTTTGTCTTATTGGAAAAAAATGCCTGACGAGCAGCAACAGGGGCAGTTTAACCTTTGACCTAGCAAAAAAATCTCCAAGGCCTTGGATCAAGACAGAGTTTTGTAACGCTTTCTCTCTCAACTACAACAGGCAAATTGTATTCATGTGAATACATCTGGCACAAATAAAATAAAATAAAACGTATCTACCATTGAGTTTTGCTGTGGAAGACTTTTTAATAAAACATTTGTAATGGTATTTTTTTGTACAGATGTTGAATGGGAACATAAGGACCAATTAAATGATCACTTCATAGTACAATACATTCAACAAAATGGCCTGTGGCACCTGGAAGACAAAATAAATCTGCTGCCACTAAGTGGAGGGAAATTGGGTATAGCACAACTCAACCACAAAGTAGTAGGTCACATAAAATCACAAAGCGTGATCAAATATGTTGAGACATACTGTAAATTAATAGCAACAGACCTCTAAACTTCATATGGCCTTCAGATTTGCTGAAGAACAGTGTGTGGAGAGCTTCATCACACAAGTTTTCATTGCCAAACACAAAGCAAAACTTTGGATGTGGTAGTGTACCTCTGGAAGGAATTGTAGGCCAGGTCTTCCTTTCCAATAACAGGTTTTACAGACTAAATTCTGTAAAAATGATCAAATATTACAATAAACATATCTTCCCAAAAAGAGTGAAGCTGTTGCAGCTGCAGAGGGCGAGCAGCAGCTTTTCCTGTGGAATGTAACGGGATCTCACCCAAGT
Organism: Micropoecilia bifurca; assembly: GCA_903067075.1. Lineage (NCBI taxonomy): Eukaryota > Metazoa > Chordata > Actinopteri > Cyprinodontiformes > Poeciliidae > Micropoecilia > Micropoecilia bifurca. Next base: position 34,270 of record CAEGAF010100350.1, read on the forward strand.
TCATGTGAGTACAATGGAAAGTGATCCGATACTTTTAACAAAATAATACATATCACTCACACTTTAGAACAAATATAGCAAATCTGGATCACAGGCTTTTGACACAATACCATTGTTGAAACATGCAAACTATCAATACAAATTAATAAAAACTTTATATTTTGCTGCCCAGGGTTCATTTGTGGCAGCAAAAACAAGACGTGGAATCTCTGATCGGGCACAACAATACACACAAAGGACAAACACACATTATTAAACTCAGTTTCTCATTATATAACTGATATTCATGATTTACTTGTTTAATTACAGGATAAAAGAAGTGAGAACTGAGAAGTGACTGTTAATGAAAGTTCTGTCTGGGCGAGTTGCATCACATTCAGCTGTGAACCCAGGGCCAGCGACTTAAGTACATCACAAAGACATGGATAGTGTGCAGAAGCCAGCTGGCTCCACATGAGGTTAGATAAAGTGACAGACAGCACAGGGTGAGCTAGCCTGCTGACTCAAAGTCGCCAACACATTAGATAATCCTGTTCTAATCTTGTAGGGCAAATTAGGCCTAGTTTTCATTTTGGTTGTTTAAAAAGAAAAATTACACAATTTTATTTTCATTTTGAATGGGGCAAATAGTCAAAGATGCTCATATTTGTGTCCATGTTTTCATGTAAAAATGAAGTGTTTCCCATAACTCTGCTCTGTTTTCTCACAGTTTGGTGTAAAAACTGGTGTTTTCAAGTATTTTTCAGCTAAAGTGTATCTGCACATACTTGACAAATAGTGATTACGAAGAAACAATGACATTACTGCAGATGTTGCCTTTGGCCATTATTGCTGTGTGTAGGATTTAAATCAGAATTTGACCATTTTCTAAGGAAGGGCTATTTTTTGTCTAGCCAGTTTAAGTCATGATCTAAGAACAAATGATCTGTGATAATAGAAATTATCAGTAGTAGACTGACAAACAGCTTCAAAGAACGTTTTAGTAAAAATCTGGGAAGATGATAACCTAAATCATGATGCAGCTCTGAATTCTTTTTCGAGGTCTTTATTGAATGTTTTTGTGTGTGTGTTTTCAAGACAAGACTTTTGCAGTGTTCCTCTGCAATGTTAATCAAAATAAAACTTTGAAATAAACAAAAATCAGTAGTGCTGTCAAAGTATACAAATATGACCTGCTGAAAAACATAGAATATACAAAGCAAGCAACTCCAAAACCTATGCACAATATATGTATTATATATATCCTATTTAATTTTTTATTTGTTTTTCAATTAATTCACTTATTTGCTGCTTTAAAAAATATAAATAAAGTGTAAATACAATAAAAAATGAACTCCCCACGATTGTTAGCAGGTTGTCGATAAAGATTATTCTAGTTATATTTAGTAACAGAAGCATTTCAACTCTGCTACTGCCACAGAGCATAAATGTAACCCTGAGTTTCTCTAACGTATTTCAGCAGATATTGTGCTATGACACCGGCCTGTCCTGTGTGTGTCTCTTGCAGAGGAGAGAGGTTACAACGCAGAAGCTGCAGTATGAAAATATCACTGCAGTTTGTTCTGTCCCCCAAGATGACCTGACAGGTTTAATGCAGGAGTTTTTTTTGTTTTGTTTTTTTTCTGTGAGATCTGGTGTTTTATTCAGAAAATCATTGTTCATTGGAAGCCCAGCTCAGGACAGAAATCATCAAGTGATTTTGGTATTATGGATGTAGATCCAAAGAAAACTTATAGATCTGCCGATTGTTAAAACAGACATTTTCATTAATATCGATAGCTTTGACACAAGTCTGTGATGGTGACTGACAGAGGCTGAATGAAACGATGCTGAAGTTAGCATCCTTTTGTAGGCTGAGTAAAGAGTTAGAGCACTTTTAAATATTCTGAATATCAGGTCTATCTGTCTTTATATTAAAATCATTCAGTACCATTTTGACTCATATAAGTGTATTTCCTATTTTGAGCTGATCAACGGCAGTTAAATTTAAAAGCAGCAAAATACTCAAACTAAAGTCTGCATTCTAATGTTGGCATCCAACAAATGTGAGAAATGTGTCACTGATGAAAAAACTAAAGAGCAAAATTAATGTATAATTCTAAAAAGTCTTTAGCTCTTGGCTCTGGTATTACATGGTTAACAATAAAACACAAAAACAGTTTTTATTACCATTTCCATTGTTAAAAAATATTGTCTTATTGTTTTATTGTCTTATTTCATATTGAAATGCATGAAGAATTGAAATTGTTTTAGATGTGTCTCCCTGCATTATGTGTTGGGTCTCAGTTCTGGAAAATTCCCAGTCCAGTTTAGCACAACACTGTTACAGTATTATCCTGACCCCATTTCCATTAATCTCAACTGTTTGCTGAAAAAATTATTCTTGAAATTAAATGATAAACAATGTCAAGGAAAACTGGGTAAAAATTATTGTGGAAGGCCAAATTTACACAGAGATGATTTAAACTCTACGCATCTGGTCAGTATCCCAGTAACTTCTTACTGTGCAACTGTTAGATATTAATTTCAGTTAATCTAATCAATTTAAAGCTCATATTGTACATAATCATGACATAAATTTATACATGTATTAAGTGTTTATTTTCTGTTAATTTTGATGAGTATAGCTAACATTAAAAAAAAATCATACACAGAAACCAATAAATAGACACTTTTGATATAAATGTTGACTTATTGAAAGGTATATCGATTTACAATATATTCCACAAGTTCAGTATTAATTTTGAAGTAATTATTACTACGTCAATGGAGAGTGGCATAGAAACAATAAACCTTTTACTCTGCTGAGGTGTTAAGGAAGCCCAGGTGATTTATTTTATTATCACTTTTCAGCTCATCTGCATTGACGTCTTTCATCTTCCTTTTCACCTTAGTTACTGCCAACTGATTTTGGAGAATACATATAAATTACAAATTTGTTTCTCTGGACTTTTGTGGAAATTACTGCCGAGACCAAAATGTGTAAAAGAAATTCCACATCAGATAGTTATTTTGTAAGATATATTCCTCAGTAAAAAGAATAGAGAACAGCGTAACCTATAATAAATTTAACTTGGTATGTTGTATATAATAGGAGTTTAAACCCTCATTTTCAATATTGAGGGTGGAGGTGCCAGTTCTGTCAAAAAAGGCAAACATCTGGACCAATGTGTGGTCCAAAAGTATGAAGTGAATAACACTGTTTGAAGACACAAAAGACTTTTTACACATGTTATGAAATATAAAAATGAGATCTTGAATGCTTCACAATGCCTAGTCTGAGAGAAAGCTCTAGAGTAAAGAGGAATACCCCAGTCCAGAGCTTTAAGGTTAAAACCAGAGAATGCTTGACCTCTTGTCACATGAACGAAGACAGATCGGCTTAGTGGAAACGCACACAAGTTACAACCACATGGGTGAGAAATAATTCAACACAGGTCTGACTGATTGAAACAGACAAGGAGGGACTAGAGGAAGGTGACAGAAACAAGGACAGCCAAAAGGTGCATTACAAATGTTACAGTCTGAATAACTAATTTATAGAGCGAATGATTCCAACTACCTTTCACTTGTTCGAAACATTACAGACCAAAGCCAAGATGACGTATGGTAAATCCTAAATCATTAAAATAAAATTCTGCATTAAAATAAAATGATCTGCATCACAGGAACTGTAGGAATAAACAATGGTGATGAGGACGATGACTTAACAAATCAACTAGAGTGAAAATAATCTAGAATCTGACCGCAACAGTATAATACGGTTTGACTTTAATAAACATCACTTTAAAAGTCAGGTAAATATACAGTGATGGCTACATGGAGAAAACCTTGTAACTCTTTCATTTTCTAATGGATTCAAAGTTATCAACTCTATCCAAAAACCTCCAGGAGATTCTTTCATAGGATTTAGTCCTTAGTAAAGTAAAAATCTAAATAAGTTAAAATCAGATTCAGCAAGTGAAATCTTTAAAGTAAACTATATGTCAGTATTATACAGGAAAGATCTGGCGTGTGCATCTCTAGATATGTTAACAAGGAGAAGTTCATGTGTGCTGCAGCTAAAGCTAATCATAGAGTTTGGACTCTTGAATCGTTATTCCTAGTGTTTAAACAATCAATAGTCTGGTAAGGTTGAGCTTATCTCTTGTATGGGTGTTTTCCTCTCCCTTTACAAAAATAGCCCTAAAAGCATTTTAAAATATCCTGTTTTAATTGAAGCTAATAGCAATTAAGGTAAATGTGGCTAATGGCTGATGAATTCCTAAATTGATTTAAAGCTAATTGGCCTCACCAACAAAACCTTTCAATACTATCATTAATCTTTAAGCATACATGTTGATTCTGGACTGTGATGGTAATATTGATCATTCTGTGGTTCATTTCCTGTTTAATCATTACGTATTTCTGGTAAATATGCAAATAACAGCTGACACTGAAATAATTGGTTATTTTCTCGATAATCTAGGTGCCCCCACTTAGTAATTTTCATATAGATTACTAACCTTCTTAAGAATTGCATTAAGCAATTATTACAGTTGTTCACAACCAAAACCAGACAACCTCCAAACACGTATAGTGAAGCCTTAGGTTTATGAAGTGCAGTTACTCTGAGTGCGACCTATGCATTAACCTCTCTGCTGTGCATTTGTGGTAGCTGTACTTTATTACAGGAAGCCCCTTCTGTTCAAGAATATGAACAAACTATCTATGAGGTCATGTTTGTGTGTGCAGCAGTAAAAAGGTCACAACATTACAGTGAATTCTTGCAGCTGCTGCGAACTGAAAAGTGGAGGTCTATCCGTTTGCTCTTCCCCCGGCTCCTCCTTGGTTTCTGCTTCTTTCATGTGGTATTTTATCACAGACACATGGACAGAAAAGTGGGCCAGCACCAGGCAGTGTTTGAAATGCAGGACGAAATTAGAAAGCAATGGCAGAATCAGATGGGGTCACAACGTCTGGGCCATGCCTGAGCTTTAGCTGCCTTGCTGCTCCCAATTAGTCAAAAAAAGGAAAAAAAATGGAAGGGGAAGTCTGTGTCTGATATATTCAACAAGGCCAATGTCCGCCCCGATGCTTCTATCTGTCAGAGGAAGAAAGAAAGACGGAAAACAGGAGAGAAATGCAAACATTAGAGGAGAAGGAAGGACAGGCTGGAGACAAATTGGCCAGTCCCTCCAACCTACCCATCTCTTTCTCTCTCTCAGTTTCTCTCTCTTTCTGTTCTCTCTTTTTTGTAGTGTGCAAAACTGCAGATAGATTCCAGATTCTGATGTTCCCATTTATGTCGTAATGATTGGGTTAGCATGCAGCTTGTGTTCTGTGATGTTGCAAGTCAAAATAAAGCAAGATGACACAGGAGCACAAGCATCCGTTGCCTACTGATGCATGTGCCGCATGACAATGCATATGATATGTATCATATATGTAAAAAGTCAAATATATTGAGGTGAATTTCAGTAGAAATTAAGTAATAAGTCTTTTTTTTTATTAAAAAATGAATGTGCAGAATTATTTCATAAATGCAATAAAAAAAACTGTGATTCTTAGATACTGGGCTAGGGAACGGTGGAAGCTAACAAGGTTTTGTAAAAAGACACACATGAAAAGTGAAGCGGTGTTATGCTACTTGTCATGCCATGTCTTATAATCATGGGTGGCTAATGCTTCAAATTCCAGGATGGGCACCCTTGTAGTAAACACCCATATCATATGAATCTTTCATTGAGGCCAATTACTCGGTTGTTTACTTATTAATCTGATTGCTGCTGCCAGAATAATCTACAGCCCTGCATGAGGAGAACGTGAGTTTGTACCAGAAGAGAGAAGAGCATGGAGCAGAGTTAAGTGCAGCAGCCCCCTCACAGGTTTGAGGCCAACTGCAGGGGGACAAGCATTGTGTTTATACAGAATTTTAATAATAGCTTATTAAAGCTATTATTAACTTGATCAATATCCTGATCAAGTTAAACATTCAAGGTCCTGGAATGTAGCTACTTAGATACCCTCCACATGTGTCTGATTCATCAACACTTTATCCAAGGAGATTGCAGAGACATTGTCAGGAAACATTAATTAGCAGGGTGAGAATTATCCAAGATATGTTCAATATCTTAGAGAAGTATTCCTACTCTTTAAGTGTTTTGAAATTTTTTCACATTCATCAGTCCTGGGAATCAACACAAAGTACCATAAAATCAAGAAAAACCATTACTTTTACACAAAATAATTTCAAAAGTGTGTAACAAGATTGGAGAAGGCGTTCGACCGTGTACCCCAAAGGGTCTTGTATGGGGTACCGGGCCCTTTGATACGGGCTGTCAGGTCCCTGTATGACCGGTGTCAGAGTCTGGTCCGCATTGCCGGCAGTAAGTCGGGCTCGTTTCCG
>CAEGAF010100354.1:0-18801 GCA_903067075.1 Micropoecilia bifurca
CAGGCTTAGGTCCCCACTTGGCTACCGTTGGTCCCCACATGGTAGGGTGTGTTAGGAAAATTGTCCCCACATGGTATTGCACACACACACACACACACACACACACACACACACACACACACACACACACACACACACACACACACACACACACTCATACTTGCACAAAACCCCGTGATTGGTTCCTTTATCTGTAAGCTGTGCTTTCGCTCACTCCATGCTGTACGTCGCCAGAGCCCTTGGTCATGACAAAGTGCACGCTGACCGATGGCTGTCAACACTGCAAGGTCCGATTTGCTTGCATAACAACCAGGTGTGTGTGTGTGTGTGTGTGTGTGTGTGTGTGTGTGTGTGTGTGTGTGTGTGTGTGTGTGTGTGTGTGTGTGTGTTTGCTGAGGGGATTGTTAGTGCAGGTGCAAAGAGTGAAATAAAGAGTTGGTGTAAGATGTGATGTGTGATAAGGAGCTTTAAAAAGCATGAAATAAGATGGCGCTAATCAGAAGGAAGAGGTCTGTTTATAGCCGAGGGCATCAGCGCTGCAGGTCCCACCTCCACACTGACTAACCCACAAACAGCAGCACAAGCATCAGCTGCTGTCATTTGGCTCCATTCTCGTTTTCTCACATTCAGGTCAAGCAGCAACATCCTGCACACACACACACGCACATACACACACACGTTTGCGTCCCCATCTATGGTTGTTTAGCTCCAGAAACATCTAACCGTATCAGCAGGTCTCCAACAACAGTCGATGTCTTTGGTTTTAGAAATTACTTAGATGTTAGTGCTCTGCATATCTGTCATCTGAAGGGTGTAAAATATGCAGACAGGAAAACCACAGTGTCTTCCTGTTGAAGCCTTTCCTACACCAGCTTGCTGTCCAGTTCAAGTTCCTGGTTCAAAGTACACATTCAAAGAGCTTTAATGAAGTCATCATGTAAATCTGATCATAATAAAACCGAACATAGTAAATTATACGGGTTGCATTCGATTGTGAAGTGGGAGCAAAATGGAACGAATAGTTTTGAAAATGTGTATGTATGCAATGCATTCATTGCCTTCACTGCTCATCTTTTCCTGTTGATGCCAGCAGGAAGCATCACCGAGGGCAGGGTGTGTTCAGGTTGATGTGAAAACTTCAGCTGTTGCCTCATCTAACCAGAGCAACTTCCTTCCTGTTTTCCATTATTGCCTACGTTCCTCGTGTCAAACTACAAGAACAATGAAAGCGGTTCCTTCAACAATGTCTTTCTTTTTTCCACCAACAGTCCCGTCGACAGATTCTGCACTTCCTCCTGAGTTTGACACCTCCGACTGATATCGAAACATGTCAGCTATGTCTTTATATTCAAAAAACGTGTCTAATAAAAGAAACTAAAGACGACTTCCTCTTGAATTGCTGCAGACCTTCGGCCTATTTTCTTACCCAGCCTGTCACTGCAGGTGGATCTTCATTGTTCATTCTCTCTACGTGTTCAGATTATGGATTGAACAGTTTTGGTGTTGAATGCTTCAGATATTATTTTATGCTTTGCACGCAAACTGCAGTTCAGACATGAGTTAGAAAATTTCACTTAGGCTGTGAGAGCCTTCAACAATCTCAGACAGGAAATGAGATCATTCACATAAAGTTCACAAGTTCTTAGAAGGAAACTTGAGGAGGTGGACTTCTATCAGGTTTAGTTTATGAGGACGTTTAAGGAGGTTCTCTGTCTTCACACCGTGATGAACCATCTTTCTGTCTTTCAGGAAATGGGTGGGAGAGCAAGTTGTCGACTGGGACCATCTGAGCCAAATGTTCTCAGTCCGTTTGGACCTGGTTGCTCTCTTGTCCCACACAGCAGTTTGGTTTTGCTACCCAATCATTCCTTTCCTGGTGTCCTTTTCTGGTCAATGGCTTTTCTTGAACAATTCACCAGTCCATCCCAGGAAAACAGAAAAAACTTGCAGACACACAAAGATGAAGGGAAATTCACACAGACCTTACAACACTTGCACTGTCACTCTTTCATAATATACTCCCCTCCTACACCACTGCTTCACTCATGATCACAAACTTTATTGTTTTGGTTGATCTGTTTCACAGAGTTAACCTTTAACTCCAGGCTACAACCAGCCTGATGCCTCGTCAAGGTGACCGTCTGGCCTGGAAAGAGAACTTTACATAGGAATAATAAAACTGGCTTCACATGGTGGTGCAGGCAAACGTGAGCCTGCTCAGCTGCAGAGGCAAGCGGGGGACTTCAAAGGTCGGGAACACCTGCTGTGGAGCAAATATATCCGTTTGATAAAGCACTTCATTACTAAAGTATCTGATTGCTCCAGATCTAGATTTAACAGTGGGATGAAGAGTCAGAGTAGTTGAGCTTGAGGACCCTTCAGACAAAAAACACTTTAATCTAAAATAAACTGGGTTGGAGGTTAAGAGTTGAGACTGACTGAAAAAACAGCAATTATTTCTAAAATTACACTTTTAATTTGTTACAGAAAAAACTAAAAACATTTAATAAAGCCTTTATTAATTTGCCTTATTGCTGACTTCATCAGAGAAATAAAAACATGGATCTGGTTGCACTATAATGAATTGTTGCCTGGTTTATACCAAGTGTGAACTTGCATTTTTTTATGCGAATGTAATATTCAGCCAGTTGGACAGATTCTTACCTCAGACATTAGTGATATTGTCCAAAATGATAAAAAGAAAAAAGTGATGGCAAAAAAGGAGAAATGACAAAAATAAGCATATATGGCAATTGATATTTTTATTACAATATTTACCAATATTGTAACAATCTGAATAACCTACATACAGCAAAAACAATGCTTGCAACATTCAAAACAAGAGGTAAGATCAGTGATGGTAAATTGCCAACAAGATGGTGGACATCAGGTCAGCTATTATACATTCCTGCATTTTCTCCATTTGCAAAATATATTGCAGGGTTAGAAAAAAAAAATCACAAAATGAGTTTTTTCCAATATCATGCAGCTCTAGAAAATTAAATATCACCTTATGTTGGTTCAACTCTTTGGTTTGAACCTACAGATGTTTCATTCTGATGAAGACTACAATTCTACTCCAGGTTAGTGGGAACAATTAACTCACTCAATCTTTGGTTGCCTAGCAACTCACTCGCTCTTTGGTTACCTAGCAACAACCTATCGAGTAACATGCGCAGCAGCAGTTTAAAGTTTTGCAGTGTCTCATAACTGCCTAAAAACAAAAAACAGACATGGAGTCAAACAGGAAAGGTTCCTCCTGCCAGTTTGGGAGTTTTTCAGATATTTAAAACAAAAAAACTAATCATTAATTATTGATATCAACTAATATGAAACCCTTATGTTGCGATACGTTTGTCAGCAACATTGTCCAGCCCTTTTAACACTTTTAACAGTGTTTAATGTGTTAAAAGTGATCCATCTGCAGCTGATCCAGTCGAGTCTAAATGTTTAAACTGTTTATTATCGTTCTCAAGAAACAATAACTGACTAATAGTAAAATCTGTGACAGAAAGCTCAGATTTTTATGCAAAAAGCATATCTGTAAAACTGTACAAATGTAAAGAATGAGTCCTAAACATGGCCGCCCCGTGTCGTATGCAGTGAGGCTAGCGTTCCCCATGCGGCACAGGAGGCTCACAGGAGTCTCATAACTTGCGGCTCTGACAGGGAGGAGTCCTCTGGCTCCAGCTTTGGTCATCTGTTGATGAAGAGCCTCTCTGCCAGGGGAGCCAATCTGCTGCGGCTGCTTCAGCAGGGCTGTTAGAAGCTGCACATGCTTGCATTTAAAGCCAGGCAGACAGCAGAGCAGAATAATTACAGCTCAGGATTACATCTAGGGAGACCTCATTAAATCCGTCTGCCATCATCTCTCTGTTCCTCTGTCACCTGGTATCTCTATCTGCCTCTCTCCTCTGCCAACTGGCCTTTCATCCGTCCGTCATGCATCCTCCTCTTCCTCTCTGTGAACACTTCAACACTGCACTCTGTTTTTCTCTGTGTCAGTTCCCTTTCCTCGCGGTACTATTGTCTTTCAACCTTTCCAACTCCTCAGTCCTAATTATTTCTGCTTTTTTAACTCCTCTCCTCCTGTTCCACTTCATTTTTCATCCTTGAAGAAGCAGGGGGGAGCGTTGACATGACGATCTGAGCCGGTGGAGGACTGGAAAATGTTGACATGAATCTTCTATAAGCTCTTAATGATCTTAATGTTTACCATCTTAGTATTACAGAATTAATATAGTTAGCTAAAACTAAAGTTACTGTTAAAACCGTAATTAGTCATGGTGCTTATTTAAAAAAATGTTTTTTATCATACATTAAAGGCAACATCTTGACAGAAAAGCAAAAAATCTTATCAAGTAATTTTTGTCAGGGATACCATTGAAGAAAACCAAGTATAATGTGTGGCTGGACTTTTAAAAGAGTTTCTGTCCTCACTATGTGCAGAGGGAAACTACACTAACTTATCAAACTGCTGATGCATCTATAGTTTGATATATACATTTTATATGGTCTCATGCATCTTTATGTGAACCTACTTGCTTTGGCTTCCTGTCACTTTGTTGCAGTTACACCAGAATTTCCCCAATGTGGGATAACAAATGAGTTACTTTTCTTTTCTTTTTCAACAACAGGGTCTGTAGAGAGCATTGTACTGAATAAAACAATGACCTTCAATTCTAAGCATTTTTTAGAAGATAATAGTCAAGTTCTCTCCTCCCAACAGGCATCAGGAATCTCCTCTGAAACTCCTTCTCCAACGCTCCATTCAGGCAAATCAGAAAAGGTGAGTCAATCGATTGTAAACATTTATAAAAACTTTTTCTTCTGAAGAAAGTATCCGCTTGATGCAACTGAAAAAGAATCAGAGAAAACATAGGTTGCAACTAGCTGAAAGTGGTGCAAAATGTGGGTATGGACTGAACTCTGAACACCGCACAGCATTCTGGGGAATGTAGGCAGAGGAAAGACTTTAACTACTCAAACACTCACAGCTGACTAAGCAAGGCTGGTGGTGGCATCAATTAACTCAGTGGCTCTTTGGTTACCTAGCAACTCACTCACTCATTGGTTGCCTAGCAACAGCCTGTTGACTAACTTAGTTAGTTAGCAGCAGTTAAGGTTTCCCCACTGCGACTCATAAATGCCTAAAATTAAAAAACAACATTGTGGAGTGAAAAGATAAAATGATTACAACAGGTGAAGAGAAAACTGGATAAAACAGAAAAGGCAATGTCATAATTTCAGGCAGAAATTCAGATATTTAAAACCCAAATCTAATCAATAATTATTAATACTGACTGATATCTAATCCTACGTTAATATCAGCCCCAATTTTAGATATGCTGTACGAAAAAATATGCAAATAGATGAATCTTTAATGAATAATCTGGATTTTTCTTTATAGCTTCAAAGAAAAATCCAGGAATAAGTGAATCCTTTCAGAGTAGCCACTAAGGCTAACATGTTAGCATGTGGGCTGTATAGGAGGAAGCTGCAGACCAATGCATGGACATGGAGAACATGCAAACTACACAGAAATGTCCCAGATGATACTGAAGTCCAGAATGTTCTTTCTGTAAGGTAACAGTGTTAAAAACTGTTCCAACGTTTAGTGTGGCAGTGTTAATATATTTACACTGAAAAACTTAAAACAAGCATTATTAGTATGTGGTGACTGAATCGGGCCTCATTTAGAAAGATTTTGTTCTGCTTTCTGCAGCCTTTAGAAAACATTCCTCCTAAACTCTTTCTGTACCATAAACATCCAAGATATTAACAAATCTGACTTTATCTGCATCTTGTTTCTGTTTCTCTTCAAATGCAGCAGAGATGAGACTAAAATAAGACTCTGTACTATTGTGTGTTCACTCAAATTCCCTATCAAAGCAGGTTGGGGGAATTTGCTTTGCTCAAATCAAATCCTGACTTTATTCACACAGCGTGATCTGATAAAATCAGGCAAAAACAAAGGCTGGGTCTGTGCAGAAATTCAGAATATTTTTACTTGTATATTAAAAATGAATTAGAAGCAGGAGCCTTTCTAATAAATCACATAAACCAAGCTATGCTGGAATCTGAGTACTAAATGCAAAGAAAGCAAAGGGAAGTCTCTTTGCAGCAGATTCAGTTTATCTGCCAGCTGCACACTGCAGAGTTTGGCTTTATCTCAAATATCCAATTCTAACTGTGCTCTTTAAAATCCCTCTAACAGTTTTTGCATCATATGCTCCACACAGATCCTATTATTTCTGAAGTCCTGCAAACAAACAAACAAATGTCCTGCAGTTTCTGCTGGCAGAACGCTACAAAGAAACACGCTGCGTAAATATGTCAGCCAAGAAAAATCCGATCGGACTGAAAGGAGAAAACCCTCTGGGGTTTTTTACTGAGTGATTACCAAACAGTGAGGGTGACATAAAGGAACACTTCTGCATTTCCAATAGTCAGTAGAGTTACAGGAAGTGGTTGCTCCAGGAAATGTTGATATGATCAGCATTACAGCCGGCATCATGTGCTTTGGTGGAGGTGCTTTGAATGATTTGAAGATTGGCTACGCAGATGGGGAGTGACTGGGGTAATGAGACGGAGGGAGGGGGAAAACAGGGACACAGCTTTAATCAGATCACCTCAGATATAATGTCAAAATGGAGTTATTCACATTTCCTGTCCTCTCATGATATTAATAAATTACTTGGAAGGAAATGAGCAGAAACCAGTTTTTAGACACGATGACATTCCAGCGATCGCTTTAAAATCACTATAAAATCGGAGATTTATTGAAATTATTCCCCGTCTTTTGTTTTGAATCTTAGGAAATCTCTAATCAGGATGAGCCTGATCTTTTTATTAAAGGCACACCTTGGTCTTCTGAAGCTGCTGTGTGTTGACCTGCAATAAACCTTGTAGTGGTTCCTGCCCAGGCTTTTATTTTCCAAAACCAGAGGAAAATTACTCAAGAGAAAAGTTTTAATTTCTTTAACCAACCCAGGCTCATAAAAACTCGCTGCATCACCCATTTACACCAGAAAACATAAAGTCTCACCAAGTATTCATTTCTAGTTTCTGGTGCAAATATTTAAGACAAAACTAACTTACAAGTAACTGTTCAACAAGATATATAAGAGTGAATTTTAAGTCAATAATTCCTTTCAATCACAATAAAGGGGAAAATGTCCATCAATCAGGGATTTACCAACACAAAGTACGACACAACTGTAAAGAGGGGGGAAATGTGGTTTTCAGATTGTTTTAACATGAAAATCACAAAAGTGTGGCATGCAATTGTTATTCGCAGAGTAAAACCATTTTTATTGCAATTACAGCTGCAAGTCTCTTCATGTATCTCTACCAGCTTTGCAGACACGTTTCTGTCTGTACACAGGTGGAATCAATTTGCAAATTGGGTTACTTCTGAAGGCAACTGGATTTTAATTTGGAGCTCTGGGGTGAAGGGGGTTTTATCCAAATGCACACCTCATGTTCTCATGTTTTTATATAGTTAACATTAAAACAAAAACACTAGTTTGTGTTGGTCTATCACATAAAATCTTCAAAAAATATATTGATGCTTGTGGTTGTAAGAGGACAAAACCTGGTGTGTGTTCATAAAGGCATATCATTCCTCAATGGCTTGTAACATTTTATCAATGAGTGTAAATTTAATAGGGAAAAATTCAGATGTTCTGGATTTATGTGTACTAGGACAAAAGTTAAGACAGAGATAAGTAGCTAAGTAATCCAATAATCCTGTGCAGAATAAATCTGTTTTGATTATACCTAATTATAACAAGACTGGACATGGTGTTTTGGAAATTTATTATACTGAAAAGCTGAAAAAACTCCAAACAACAAACTTCCAATAAAACCGAAAAACAGGCAGTTCAGTAAATTAGAATATTACGGAAAAGTCCATTTAGGAACTCCATCACTAACACATTTAATTGGACAAAGACTGGTGTTTATTTCTCTTATTCGTTCATTTTCCACTTACAGCTAATGAAAATATGACATTTAAAATTGGCTAAATTTTTTTCTTTGAAGGGAAACCAAGAGATTTTAGCTAATCGTGTTCGGCTGTGGTTCCTAACCCCCGCAAATACCAGGCCATAAATTTTAAAAAATATATTAAAAAACATCAAATAATCCAGTCTCCGTCATGCATCGGAACATAAAGTGTCTTCATGCACAGTACAGCTTAAATGTACTTCTGTTCTGACCGAGGTGTGATCCAAACCTCCCTTCCTGCAGCTACAAACCGAGCCACAGTCACTGTCAGCTGACTTCAGATCAGCTGAGTTGGGTCACAGTAAAAGGATTCCTTTGTCTTTCAGCTCTCCGAACCAACATCAAATCTGCCAAATAGGTCTAACACAAAAATAAACACTCAGTCACACAAACACATGAACAGAAGCACAGAGAGAAGACGGAACACACACACACACACACATTCCTAAAAGTGTGTAAAGGCATACATACACACCAACCTACCACACGTTGGTGCAACAAAGGAGCTTTGTTTTTCATAAGAAGCTCTGATTAGAGCACAGACCACACACACAGGCATCGTGCTGAGCAGATACAAACAGAGCCAGAGATGGTTCGCAGGGAAAACAGACTAAAAAATGAAACAAAGTGGACAGAGGAACAGTAGATATAATATTCATGCAGCTCAGGTCCCAGTAAAAACCTTCTCAGGAGTCTCTGTCTCCTCCGTCAAGCTCGCCACAGTAAACTACTAAGTGTATTTTCCCAGATTGAGGAATTAATTTGCACATTTTTCAGTGGAATCAATGAGTTTTAAAATAAGTTTGGTGTCAACGTACATTGCACTATATTTCATTAGTTCAAAGTCTTTTTGTTGACAAGAACTACTTTGTGTTATTTGGCTGCATATAAACCTGATTGAAGGAAAATCACATGTGGGGCTCCTCAGGGCTCTGCTCTCTGCTCACTTTTTATTCATTACAAACCACACCTCTCAGCAGATTACTCGTCTCTAGTAGAATACTTATATTGACGACGCGCAACGTTAGATTTCCGTATCACCACAAAAACAAAAAAAAAGGAAAAGAAATCACATGTGGGTCTCCTCAGGGCTCCAGTCTCGGGTCACTCTTTATTCCTTACAAAGCCCCAACCTCTCAAGTTTCATCAGGGCATAATATTGGTCTGTTTTAGAATATTTATACTGATGACAGACAGCTTTATATTTCCATATCACCACATGCCAACAGCCATTACAGTCACAGAGGAAGTGTGTTTATCATATCAACAAGTGGATGAATCAGAATTTTCTCCAGTCACACTTGGAAAAAGATTGTCCCAAAATCATAAAGTAAAAAAAAATTGTCAGAATTATGTTGTTGCTGTTTTTTTTTATCAAAACAGGGCAGCCAATCGTATCACTACAAAACTAAGCAGATTATTAGATACCTTTAGCCAATGATTTACAAGGATAAGGTTGATTGAGAGATTCAGAAGAACAGATTGAATCAGTGCCCAACTCAAGCACTCCCTCCGTTTTCTGATTCATCTCTGGAAAAGGAGGCTAATAATTGTCGCTGACTCCAGAGTCTGGAGTCCAGGAGCAGATCGCCCTTTGCTCCCGGTCCTATCAGCCTCTTTGGCACCTTCTCCAGCTTGCTTAATAAGTGAGAACATGTTCTTTCACCCGCCGGCCTCTCTTAGCTCAGACCGTCTCTAGTTCCTCCTTCTTTTCCTCTCACCAGCCTCTTTCACACTTACACATCTCTTCACCAGTATCTGAAAGTAAAAAAATCAATTTCCCTGCCCTGCTCTCCTCCTTTTTACCATCATATCACTCCTGTCTTCATCGCTGTTTCAAACTTTGAGTGGAGAATAATACAGCAGAACTTTGCTCATTTTAATCCACCTCTGTGCTCTAAACATTCATTTTCTTTCATTAAATTCTCCCTTTCTCTCCCTCCAGCTATATCCGCCCCCTTTGCCACTCAGCATGAAAACCACCACCTTTTTCTCCTCCATGTTCCCCCTCCTTCCCTCGCTTTATTCTCCTGTTCTGAGGCTTAAACCTAATTATCTCCTGCTGTAGGGAGAAAAGCCGCACACACATGGTGGGAACAGCCTGTGGGAAGCGGCGCAGCCGCGAGGGACGGACAGCGTTTGTTCTCCCTTCGGCCAGTCGCCTCCAATCATGTCAGCGAGGCCCAAACACACACGGAGCGAGAAAGACGCAGAAAAAATACAAAAATGGAAGACAGAGGCTTAATTTGACATCTTTACTTAGATCATAATGCAAGATGGGGAAAAGGTTTGTGGTCTTCACTGCTGAGAAAGTCTAATCAAAATAATTAGACGACTGTACGTCACTGCTGGTTAACTTTATTATTAAGTGAGTTTATTAAGCAGCTGTCTTTAATCATCCTGGAGAAAAGTCAGGCTTCCTCTGAAATAATTTATACCCTGTACGTAACATCAGTTTAACAAATTCCACCCCAGAAGTCCTTCAAACTGAACTACAGCCTGCAACAGCGACGTCAAAGTCTCCATGACTCTTCAGAAGCTGAGAAAGTTTTAGCACTAACATTAGTTTCTTTGAGCAGAAAAGACAACAACTTCTCTCAAAAAGCTGAAGTTTGGTGTGTCTGATATTTTTCAGATGAAAACTGTTACTGACTGAAACATATTTTACTGTTTCAGGCTCCTGGTGTCTTGTAATGGTATGGGAGATCAAGTATTATTATTATTATTAAACTTATTGTGCATCAAAAAAACCAAAGAAGTCAACAATGTCCATCCTTCTGGGTGCGGATCTGGAAACCTCCAGCAGGACGAAGCTCCGTGCCACAGAGCAAACATCTTTGATCCTAAATATGAGAGTCCTCCAGTATCCAATATCCAACCTCAGACCAACTTTCTAATGTAGGGAAACAGGAAATCCACATATGTGCAGCTGATAAAACTGCAACAACTTTGTCCAAATGGCCCAAAACCTTTAGAGGAATGTTCTGCACTCTTTCTTGAATCTTTTTATGAAAAATGAAAGCAGCTCTGAAGGCTAACATGCATTAAAAAGCCAAACTCATTAGGGATACTCCACATTTTGGGGCTTTTCATGGACATTTACTGGATTCCCAACCTCAATATTGGTGAATGAAAAATAATAATCCTAGTCATTACCTACCATCGGCTACAAGAATGTAAATCATTGACAGATTTCTCCTGGGACAACTTCCGATTTTTCTTTTTCAGTAAACAAATACTGGTGCATATTTAGTTGAAATGTTCCCAACAATCCAAGCATTTAGAAGTCATTAGCTGGAGAAGACACATCCCATCCTGCAGCCATTCCAGGACTATAAACTGTGTTTATGGTATGACATCCTCTGTTTATATTGCTTTATGTGGGTTGAAGTCAGTTAATGATTGAAAGAGGAGCTGCCTTTGGGTTTTAATGAACAGTATAAAGAGGTCATGGATGACTCTTGTGACGCCCAAAAGGCCTGAAGAAAAAACTAGAAGAAGCACTAAATGAGTGATGCCTTTTCATGAACATCTCATGAACTCTGCAGACTGACAATCATTTCATGTTTTCACCAGCCAACATCCAAAGAATTAAGTAAATTCAGTTAAATGTATGGGTGGTGCTCTTTATAAGGGCTTGGTAATGACATTAGCTCAACTAATTCACTTATGTTTTTCCATGCATCTCTCTTTTGCAGCCATCAGTCGACCCCTTTCACTTTTACAGCTACATATTTGTTTGTATAAATTCAGGACCAAACAGCTGCTTTGTGACATTTACCAAAATGGCCTCTTGAAACATCTGGTGACATTTGATGGTCGTCCATTCAGCTTCAAATGTTCAGAGTGAGTTCCCTCCAGCACTGATCAAAACAGCTAAAACACAGCTTCCATATAAACATAACCTTGTTATGAACTCTTTTTCATATTGCTGAGTTGTAGCCATTATATTTGTTAAATCGTTTTTTTTTATCTTAACTCTATAATTGTTGGCAGCATATTGGAGATTTTTAGACTTCTCTTCTTTGGTTGAAGCTTTACATGTTAGGACAATGACTTCGTCTGGTTTTGGAGGCTGTGCAGCTTAAGGGTTTCACTTTTTTTTTTACTTTTGGACAGACACCATGATTCGTAACTGCGCCAACAAGGTGCTGTTTCCAACTGGGAGCAGCTGAAAAACATCTGAAAAGCTAAATTAATACTTGAATTACGACTCCAAATCAAAAAACGAGTTGGAAAGGAGGCTTCATGGAAGCTTTCTAACCACAGAAACTCTTTGGTCAAAGGCTGCTTCTGATTCGTTGCAGGACATCGTTTTTGATCTCTTCTAACATCTTAGAACTTACATTTTATGAAAGATCTCCAACTGTTATTTTCTCCAAGTTCTGATCCTCAACACCAGAAAACGTTTTAAATTAGTTAAACTAGACCAGGTCCACTTACTAATATCAAGATATACCAAACTTTAAAAAATGTTCTGGTATCAAAACCACTAAAACATACAGTCCTAAGGTTTAACAGTGTCTAACAAAGTAGTGGGGGGTAAAGTTTCTGTGTCTGAGTGAAACAGAAACACGGAGCTGCCCAGTTTTTGCTGCTGTGCTCTGTTGGCTGGAAGACGCATCTTTACATGTGGTTACAGAAAAAAAACCAGTTTGGCTGTTTCGAAATCTAGTCTGCCGCCAAAATCAAGAGGGTCGTGGTGTGGAAACTAAACGGACTGACATCACTGAAGCACTTAGCAAAAGCCAATGTGTTACAGCGCTTTTCACCGATTTGTTGAAAACACTTGATGCTGCACACGATGCTGAAACAGAAACTCAACAGTGCTGGGTTTTCTGGTTGACTGGCGTGATAATGATCTTTCTGGTGAAAACGGCGCATGCAGGCAGATGGTTTCACTTCTAAGTCACTTGCTGTCAGAATCAAACCCTCGTTCATCGTCAACTATAAATACATGAACTTCAAAAACAATACAATACATGTTAAAGGGAACAGCATGTGTATGTATGCAACCAGTTTTGTTTTTTTAAGAATTTTCATTTAAAAAAAACAGAAACTCATTACTAATGGTGTCCCTCAGGACTCGGTATTAGAACCACTTCTATTTGTAATGTTACAGCTCGGTCTGGCTTTAATCTAGAAGGATAATTTGGCTCACATGTATTCAAATTTTCACAGACTTGCTCATCAAAACCGTTACAATGGTAATAGTGTTCAATTACAAGATCTTGTTGTCCCAGCTCAATTTTTGGGGGGAAATGTCCAAAAAAATTAACAAAATATTTAGGACATTTCTTGGTCATTTTTATACGTTTTAACGTTTTAATTTATGAATTAATTAACTGTATTATTAAAACTATTGTCAGTTATTTTCTTTATTTAGTGCATTCCAACTATATGATTCTTTTCCAAATTGAGTTTTAAATTGTGATCAATCCTGCCAGCTAATGAGGCAGACTTTAAAAGAAATCCTTACATCTTCAGGGCATGTGAAGCAGGAATAATTCATCTCTGGATTTATGATGCTCTTCCTCCGGTCTCTGGAGTTTCATCAAACAGAGCCAGACCCTGCAGCTCAGGATTTAAAATTAAAATATAAACATTTCAGACCAGAATTAGATCAAACTGACAAAACAAACTAGCATTTCTTCTAATCGTCGTGGCTACACCTGAAAATGGCTTCCTCACTTCTGCTCATTTATGGGAGAAACTTCCTCTTATTAATCTAGTTTCCTCAGCACACACACACACTCACACACACACACACACTGATCGCTGCTGCAGAGGTCAGTTTGGCAGCGAGAAAGCCATTGAACACGTCTGAACACACACAGGCTCCAAACACAGATGGTGTTTCCTGCATGCAGCTTGGCTGTTCACACATGACCTGGTCCCTTTGGTCACTCGCCCAATTATTACGTCTCTGACAGATCATGTGTCCAAACACAGACGCAGCCCCATCATCCACATGCACCTGCAGAAAACCTCCACATGTCTGAAGTTCAGCTCTAGAGTTGGTCACTGTCTGATCAGATGATGATGGGAGATATTGAGTTATTGTGACCTTGACTGAATCGTCTTATTAAGCAAGAATCTGTGCAGCATTTAAAGAATCTATTACAGAAAAACACAATTATAGTATAATATGTTTTTCAGGCATATAGGGCAATTTTACAGCCCACTAAAGTAACTATATCGACTTCAGATGAAAAAAAAAACTATGCATTTGACGTATGATTTAAAAGAAATTTCACTTTGTAATTTAGCACCTTGAAATTGGGCCTCTATGGCTTTAAAAGTTCCTGGTCTTTTTGAAGCTCCTTCTGAAAGTCATCACAACATGGGTCCTCTATTAACCCTTTGACAATGTTTTACCAGCACTGCAATGAGAAGAAGCTCCTATCATGAGCTCAGCGGTTCCACCAGGTGTTTGCTAATTGCTGCTGGCTAGTCTGAAGGAGCAGAGCGGGACAGTCGTAAGAGAAGCCTGCTCTGTGAAGCAGAAGCTCACAGACTACAGGTCTGATGAGTAGCTGCGTCTCAGAGGCGGAGCTAAGTCCAACCAGGCGTTTGGACAGCTGAATGGTTGCCATGGAGATTAAAGGAGTTCTCAAACATGCATGAAAGAATCAAAACAATACTCTGGGTATGAGTTTGATGATTGAATAACTTTATAACATGATGTAAAGCTCAAAAAAGTTGATTTCACATAATACTGCCTGAGTGGCTGTGATCCTGACAGTATCGTCTCATTAAACACTAATCTGTACAGAGACAACATCAGCATTTAAGAATCTGTTACCTAAAAACATAATCAACTCCGTTAAGACCAACTTGATGGACACGGGTTTTGTAGGGTGGTAATGGACAACTGATCCACTCACTGGGATCAGACACACAGCTGTGACACACCGTTAAATTTAAATCTAATCCACTGACATAGGTGGCTTCTTCACACACACACACACACATACATACACACACACACACACACACACACACAGCCAAGATGCTGAGAATAATGGAATAATTCACCATCAAAACTGGTGATGTTTTCCCTCTCAAACAAAAAAATAATTTAAATGTAAATAAATGAAAAAAAAAATCAAACCGTTAATCAATTTTCTTCACCGACTTCCTTTGATCTCTATTTCCAGCTGTTATGAATTGATGCTTTGAAACTTAATATAATCAGCCTGTTAGATGGAGTCTCACTGCAGTAGATGCCCACAGTTTACACACAGGACAACGTCCAAGAGGTTAAAGGTCAAAAAACCATTAGAAACAAACACAAATAAATATTAGTTCCTCTAACTCTTAAGCGCTACACCAACACGCTAACTAGCAGAAGCTAATACTGAAGAGCTAACTTCATTTTAAATTATATCAACTAAATGTGTCTGGCTTTTAGCAGAAACTCCAGTAAAACCAGGTGGTTTATTATGGGATTACTGGACTGGTGGCCATGAAAACACTGGGAGACTGAAAACATGTCACAGATGTAGGAAGATCTGCGCTAAGTAGCACAGGTGAGTCCCAACAGAAACATCATTAAGTACATTGTGGTACCATAGGAGACATAATTACCAGGCAGCTTTAATGAAGCCACTGAAGCAGATGAAGGTTCAGTGTCTGCAGGAGGAAACCAGCAGCACTGGGGCTGGATTTTAAATCAGAACTGACCCCAGATCAGGGAGGAAAAATCCACTTATTACAGATTCAGTCAGAGAAAACCTGAGCAGCTGGAAAAAGAAACAGGTTTTTATTTCCAAGCAAGTAGTTCCCAAAGGTCCAAACCTGTTCTGATTCAGATTGGATCTGGACTTCTTAATCATCACTTTAATAACATTGAATGAAAAGAATTCCCCAGATTTACCCTCAGCCTAGTTTGGTTTTATTATCTGTATTCTCCAACAAACTGGAGCTGGACTCTGATTTGGCAGTGGCTGTTTTCAGCTTTTTGCACCTTTTTATGGCAGAAGCTCCATTTCTGAGCTGTTAGCTTGTCATGACACAATATCAGTTTTCAGTCAGAGGCGTCTTCAGATTGGTTGTAAGCCTGGCTGCTACAGGAAATCCTTCCCACAGCCTCACTGCTCAAAACAACTATTTGAAGATACTTGGATGATTTCATTTACAACAAGATTTTGTTTCACTTTGGATCAGGAATGTTTTTTTGTTTAAATCCTAAAATTTAGAGACAGTAGTGGAGGCACCATGATGATGGAAATTTAGAAAAGAAGGGAGGGAAATATTTGTTTTAGTTTTATAATTTTATTGCAATATTCAGCAATTTATTAATGTCAAATATTAATAATATTGTATCATATTCGCTGACAAAAACTAAATTATTCCTTTCAGTGAAATGTGATATATCAAAAAGTTTTCCATCAGTGTCTAAAATAAATCTAAATACAGATGGATAGAATGTTAAACTCAAGTTGTTTAACTTGTGGATAAAAAAGGATGAAATGTGTCAATTAAATGGAAATCAGACTAAAAAGCACATCGTTTATCCTGGACAATATAGAAAGGTACAATGTCTGGGAAAAAAACTTCTGAAAGGACAAATTTAATGCAGAAATTCACGATCCTAACAACAAATAAAGAAAGTTATATTGAAACCACAAGCAGACCAAGAGGAACAATAAGATCATCGGTTCTGAAGAAATGAAGATCAAGGAGGTTTGAGCTTATATCCTCTAAAAGACAAAGTTGGATTCTTCTTCTGTCCTTTGATTGGCTGAAAGGCCAGCACATGATCGCCACCTATGAGGCTCCAGTAAAAACTGCAATTATAATAATAACATCAGACACCAATAATCTAAATCAACCTGGATCTCATTTCCTTTAAAAACAACATGCCAACCTCATCTGGCTTTTCATTTTTCTCTGCTAACTTACACCATGTCAGCAAATGTATTTAAGTTTATTCTGCAGAACTTGTCCGGATAATCAGTTTGCTAAAGACAGAAGGAAACTGGGGCTTCCTTCTTCTTATAAGCTGCAGAGCACAAAAACTGCAGCTCTGTCAAAATTCGCAACATTTTTAAAGTGCAACCAAACTGCAGGAAGGTAAGCAGCTGTTCTTCCGTGCCTGCGGACCAATGAGGAGGCAGCATTCAGAGGAGGAGGTGGAGGAAAGTCACAGGACCTCAGAGCAGGAGACCTGGATGTTCTTCAGGGCAGCTTCCTCCCTGGACTCCACCTTCTCTTTAGCTCACTGAATCTTTCAGTTATTTACCAGAGATGTGCTTCAAACACAAAGCAAAAGGCTCCGTTTCTTTTTAAATTTAGCGACACCAGCAGCATGTGACACTGGAATGAAGATCTGAAAACCTTCAGAGGATGAACACATCATGCATGTTGGGAAACAAACAACTACTGTAGTGATGAACAGGTTCACACACAGTAAACCTGTTCACAATGTGCCACAAGACAGAAACGGACTTCGATGCTAACAAGTACTGCAGTAAATGATTATTCTGTTGATTCATCAGGTAAAAACAAACTGGCACATTCTGTGCATATTTTATTTAACTATTTAAACTGTTCTATACAATTCCTTCTTAAAAAATAAACCTTTTATAGCCTTAAATGCAAACACAGCATTCCTTTAGTTTACATTTGATCATTTGTAGCAAAGGATGAATCTGCTACTAACAACCATTTCTAACATCAACATGTGAATAGCTTAGCCATTTCCACTGGATTTAGCATCAATACAGTGAAGAGCATCTTCTTCTTAATATTATTATTATTAATGGACTAGTAATTGGATAGTGTCTAAAAGGAGGTTGATGGGTTTTTTAAGAGTTTGAACCAGATGAAGCTAAAACTTTCCCACTTGAGTTCAGGATGGAACATATTTACAGATGAAAGGTTTCTTTTTCATCTTAATGCAAATATATACATTTTTGACAAGGTTTAGGCTCTTTTACTGCTTGAATTGTGTTACTCTTTCAGAAAATAGCATTTTTTGAGTCTGTGTATTCCAGTTAAGGATTAATCAAATAATAAATACTAAACCGATTAATCATTTCAGCTCTACTTGCAATTGGCTACAAGAAACACACTAGACCCAACATTTGAATACAAATGCAGACAACAATTTTCTGCCAATTTACTATTATGCCCCAATAAGTCCAAAGTTTGTGGTTGCATGTTTATTAAATGTGTAAAAATTCATGCAGCAGGAATACTTTTGTGAGCCACTGGGTTTGATTTACTGAACATTTCATCCACAGAGACGAGAAAAGAGACAGCGGAAAAGGAAGAAAGCTCTGCAGAAAGACAGAACAGCCGTTCAAATTGCAAAACCAAACAGTTTCCAGCAGTAAAAAAACTGGAGGTTTAGCACAGCAGTGACAACACCCTGCTGCCTCCAGCAGCTGATGCCCCCACTGAGCTTCCATCGATCAAACCAACTGCATTTCTGCATATCCACACCCGAGCGTGTGCCGCTCACAGCTCCGTGGATCTGGGTCGGTTTGAGCAGGTGGGACTGCAGATTCACTGAAGACGCTACTGTACATTTTATATTCGCCGATTAAACAAAACGCAGAGGGAGACAAAGTGGGAGAGGAAGGAGGGGAACCTTTACAGACTTACTGGACCGTGATTATGGAGGACTTACTTCATTTGTTTGACGATGGTGCTTTTCCCTGACTCTCCAGCCCCTGAGGGAGAAAGACAGAAGAAATCAGTGTAAACTGTGTGTGTGTGTGTGTGTGTGTGTGTGTGTGTGTGTGTGTGTGTGTGTGTGTGTGTGTGTGTGTGTGTGTGTGT
>CAEGAF010100355.1:0-27472 GCA_903067075.1 Micropoecilia bifurca
TGTCCCCTAGTCTTGTAGAAGGTCTGAGGAACCATCAACAAGTTCAAATTGGACGACCTGAGGCTCCTAGTCGGAAAGTAAGGCTGGATAAGATTTTTAATGTAGTCTGGCGCTTGGCCATGAAGGGCTTTAAAAGTCAGTACCAGGATTTTGTAGTGCATCCTGTAAGATACTGGCAGCCAGTGCAAGTTTTTAAGGATGGGTGTGATATGTTCCCAACTGTGTAGCAAAAAAATTCACTAATTTATTTTTAAACTTCTCCTCAAGCACTTTTCTTATCGTCTCCTAACTATTAACCTTATAGTTTGGAAATAATGAAAAAAATATTGAAACGTTGAAAGAAATCAACCTGACATCAGTCTCCACCTGTTCTCCTTTCTGGTTTTATTGAAATTAATATATTTTTATATCTTCACACTCTGAAGTTTTTGTGTGGAGCTTTATGGTGTCGAGCCTGACGGAGAACACGCACTTTCGATTGTGACTTTGCTAAAGGTCAGCGGCTAATCGGGGAGAAAGAAAAGACAACAGGTGCTCGTTGGGGGAGAGGCCACATTTAGCAGCAGCATGGCTTCAGTGAACAAAATCCATCAGAGGTAGTTTATCTGTGAACTTAGTGCGCTTTGACTGCAGCACCAACAGAACACGTTTTGGTCAATCCCTGCTTTCTGGACTGTTGTTCTATGCATTATTTAAATCGTGCCAGTGACTCAACATTTACAAGTTATTTCATCCACACCCTCAAACATTTAAAGCAGCAGCAGCAGCAGAATGAAACAGCAGCACAGTCCCTGACTCGCTATGTTTTCTTGCTTCCCGAGTGACTCATGCTGGTTCATCTGCGAGGCTGTTTGTTCCCCTGCCTGCACACAAACAAGAACAGAATGATGTGCTGTGTTTGTTTGCTCGCTCTCTCAATAACTGTGCATTTCCCAACATGATTATTGGTGTTCCTTCAGTGAAGATTTGTAAAAAATAAAAAGTCTACTTTAAAATATATTCAGATTTTTTTTGCAGTGGCATGATGTGACATAGGAGTTACTGTAAAACCCTCCGATGTGACAGATAGACCCATTTCTCAAGCCATTCTTTAAAAGTGGTAAAGGCATGTTCAGTTTTATAATTTACAAACAACTATTTTGTGTCTTTATTTAAAAACAAAAAAGGCCCAGGTGTCTTTTCGACTAGCTGATTTTGATCTACGTGGTGCCAAATGTTTGGCCACCCCTGCGATAGAACATCCGATTCTTTTGTGTTTCCTGAATGTTATATATGATGCATGAAGACGTTTTCTGGTACGTTACCTAAATCTGAGGTATTGGTGGCATTAATTTGTCATTTTTAGCTCCAATCATTGTGTTTTGCTTTGCTTTTTTTCATCCAGAAAAGAAAAACAAAAGTGATTTTCCTTTAAATTTTTTCAAACAAACTCTCCCACTTTGGACAAACACGAAGAAGGAGCAAGCTTCCGTGTGCTGTAGAAGGGCATGGAAAGTCTATGCCTACTTCCGTTTTTTTTTTTTTTTAAAGCCATCAGCACACTGTGAAATCAATTTATCATTTGACTTTATTTGACCAGGGTGCTTTATTTCACATGGTTGCTGTGCAAAAACATACCTGGAGTGTTGCTTTGCAGCCATTTGGGGGTGACTAAACGCTTGCTTCCACAAAGCTCCCTGCCTCATTCCTTCCCCACACGGTTCCAACAGACTAGCTAAAGCAGCAATTAATATGGTGGAACTATGAATTACTTCTCAGTCCAACACTCCAAAGAGACAGAAGCCTAATTTAAAGTCATTGAATTGCAATGTCAATTCTTTTTAAAGTCATGTTTGATATATACAGTATTTTTACAACAACTGAAGGCGCTATAAAATGCAACCATGTACCTGGAAAATACATAATATCACCGCTGAAGGCTCTAAACAAGTTTTATTTAGCTTGATTGTCTGCAAAAATGACGACTTAAGTTTGTAAAGATTGCAGAGCTCTGTTCTTGATAGATAGGACAACCAGTACAAATTGGAGTAATGGACTTCCGGTTGTTTTTGTTTGATAGTGCCGAACCTCTGAAACGCACTATATATTTTTCCCACCAGCCAGTCTTTGTACAGATTACATTGCCTTGTAATCTGTAATCTGTAACTCAAAAGTATTGAGTTACAGATTACATTTCCTTTTGCATTCCTGAAAAACAGGTTTTGCATGGGAATTCAAATCTTTTGAGTTCCTTTGCAATCAGTTTTGCGTTTTCGCGCGACGATGTACAAATCGTTTGTGAGATGTCTGAAGTTTTATATTTTTTTCATTAGGATACAAATGTACCACACAAAATGCAAAAGCACAACAGGAGCTTTCCACCCCTCCTCTAAGACATAAACAGAAGCTTTCTGTAAGAAGGAAAGAAAGAAACAAAATATATATCCAAGCTATTTGGACTATTTTTTAAAGAATGTATATATACCTACGGGGCTCTTTTAAGGTAAACATATGTGCAATTTTAAATTGGAATCTACTGTCACTGTGACTGTACATAAAATAGACCAGGATGTATTTGCACATTAACTGCAAGGGAATGCAAAAAGGAAAAAAAAAAATCCCACATGCCCACTAGGGGGCTCTGTAGGCTCCTTACGAGTCTTCGTATTCCGAATCGATAAAAAGCCGCCATTTTTCTCGATTTTAAATAAAACGAAAACCGAGTGGCGGGGGCGAACCCTCTCGCTCTGTTCGCTGCTCTCTGTTGGAGGCGGTTCGTGTTTAAACAGGGCGT
Organism: Micropoecilia bifurca; assembly: GCA_903067075.1. NCBI lineage: Eukaryota > Metazoa > Chordata > Actinopteri > Cyprinodontiformes > Poeciliidae > Micropoecilia > Micropoecilia bifurca. The sequence continues at coordinate 2,774 of CAEGAF010100355.1, forward strand.
ATCCTCTCCGTGCAGAGCAGGAAACATGTTGGTGTGGGCGAGCGTTCCCTCCTTTGGTTGAGTTTGTCCAGAGTTTGGTTCCGAAAAGACGTCCAACCGTCGCGTCCCCACCAGCCTAACTGCCAGCCTCGGTCTTTTTAATGGATCGTCGTCAGACAAGTAAGTCTACACGCTTTTCCGGTTTCGTGTGTGGGTCAAACTCGGTGTAATGCTGGCACGGACAGTGATATTTCCTATGTATTTCCCTTAAGCGTTTTTAAAACACCTTTTTTTTGTGCTGTCGTGACTTTATGTTCACGTTACAACATATTTTGCTAGAAAAACCGGCGTGTAGTAAAGTTGCTCGAGTGTCAGTTTCACTTCAACAATGAGGAACACGCAACATCTCATTGTGTCGACTGAAAATGTATAGACATTGTTCAGTTATCCCTCAAATTGAAACACATTTTAGATAAGTCGGTGTAACATTTTCTGCTGTTAATATAACATTTAAATAATAACATTAGTTCTAACTCTTACTGTACTGTAAAATCTGTTCCTGCTCAGTTTTTGGTAGTTGTGTAGTCAATCATGCATTCACCAAATATGACAAACAATAACAACATCATGATTTCCATTTGAAGCCCTGCTGCTTTTTGTTATCCAGTAGGATTGTAACTGAATATCTCTGTTCTGCAGTTTGCTTTCTGGAGTTCATTTCCTCACCTCTTTTAACACTTTATTGTCCAAGACAGGCCAGTAAAACTTTTGTGTCCAATTAAAGATGCATAAAACTCCTTAAATACATTTTTGTCTTTTATTGCAGAGGTCTAATTGGACCAAGAACATATTAGAAAAACATTTTTTTAAACTTTTATTGAGTTGGACTAGAAATTCCAAATGAACTAACTACATTTTTAACCCCATAGCAATTCAATTTAAGTGTAATATTTCTCTTTTTTAAATTCATACTTAACTTTTTAAGACTAGTAATCACACACTTTAAACTAATAATCCATCACTTCCTTGGCCCTAGACGCTAAACTTCATAGATTATTGCAAGCATCGTAATGAGGGATGAGGAAAAGTACTGTTGAGGACTCGTGAATACAGCAGTATTTATAAAACATGTCACAACTGCATGATTTCTCAATATTGTTCATTACTCACAAATGCAAATTTTGTCTGTGGGAGAAGAACCATAGCAAACAGGCAGAGGATGTTCAGACAGTTTCATAGAAGAACTACCTGTAAGACTTAAAACCAGGGATTATCTCTAAAATGTTTTAAACCCCTCTAACAAGGTGCAAAAAATCCCTCGGGTGGTGTTGTGGGCGATGACTATGCTATATAAGATTTTTTTTAAAATCATGTCGAGCTTTGTTGCAGTAACTATGACTTTTGTAATTTCCTGAGTGTTGGGACACAGGAAACCACAGTAGGATGGAGACTTTTATCCCCTTCCACTGGTGACCTTGATGTGTGTATCGTTACAGTCAAACCAGTTTTGCTTTCTTTTGTTTTGTTTTATTCTCTGTTTTTTTCCCAACCCAATAGGAATTAATCTTTATTCTGCATCCAGTTTATGCGTATCCTATATTTATAGGGACCTTCATTGAGCTCAACCTCATTGAATCTGAGGTAACACTTTATTTGACGGAGTGTGCATAAGACTGACATGACACTGTCATAAACATGCATAACACCTGTCATGAGTCTTTATGAATGTTGTCATGAAGTGTCATTCGGTAAATAACACTTTTAATGCAAAGTTACTCTAAAAGATTCCTTGAAAGTCCAACTTTGCATTAAAGTGTCATTTCCAAAATAATGCAATGTTGGCACTTTTAATGGACTGTTAATGCAACTTTTAAAGCAACTTTCCATTAAAAGTGCTATTTACCGAATGACACGTCATGACAACATTCATAAAGACTCCTTCATATTCATGACAGGTGTTATTGGATGTTTATGACAGTGTCATGTCAGTCTTATGCACACTCCGTCAAATAAAGTGTTACCGAATCAGATTTGTATAAACTACACTATCTGGGATAAAATAATGAAAAAAGCCTCTTTAAAGGTAACCGTAAGACTACCAGAGGGAGTGTTATGACTGGAGATTTATGGAGAATGTAAAACAATATTCTTACCAAACTGACGATCTACATCACGCCACAGATCACAGTGGTGGCAGCAACGTGCTGTGGATCCTTCAGCCGGGACAGGGAAGCTGGTTGGAGTTGATGGGAAGATGAATGGAGCTAAACAGAGAGAAACATTTAGAGGCTGTAAAGAAGCATCTCACCAATGGTGGCCAGTATTATACTGGCCCTGTCAAAGTTCCGAGCTAAATTCGATTTAGAGTAGGTGAATGATGCCACCAACGCTATTCTCACTATGGGGATGGTGTGTTCTGGGTACAGTGTCAGCTTTCCACCGCATAAAGTGTGTTTAAACATTTTAAAACAATCATTTTCCTTTAGCTTCACAATTAGACACTACTCTGTTTCAGTCCATCTCATAAAAATCCTAATGAAACACTCCAAGGTTGATGGCTGCAACATCTAAAACAGTTTAAGGGATGTAATTACATTTAGAAGGAGCTGTAAATGACTGTAAAGTGGGAGTGATGGATTTTTAACTTGAAGCTGAACAGTTTACTCTCTTCTACTGAAGGAGTGCTAGACGCAGCAGCATTATTGAATGAGGCACAGTGGTTAATGTCTTTGAGTCTACCTTTTACTATATAATCTCGGGTTGCTTGGTAAATATTTTACGAAAGAAATGTGATATTTTCTGGCCACAGCCGTTATCAAACATGCAGCCTGCAGAATTGAAATTTTTTTTTCTGTCATATGTATTTCTATTGACATCAGCTTGAAAGAACTCTAGCTTAAAAAAAGTATTTCCAGTATTTGCTGGATTTATACTTGGCTTGTTTCAACTTGCTGACTTGTAGAAAAAGGTATATATATATATTCGGTAATTTTTTGCAGCAAAACCCCTTTTTGCGTATTTCTGGAGAGATTGACTTCAGTATTTTCTTCTATCATTAAAAGACTGAAGTTGTTGGACTGAGTTGAACAGTGTTGTGTATTTAATAAGCAACTAGGGAAATAAAATGTTATCAATATTTCTTTTATAAGACCTTAAAAAAGGAATATTAGTTTACTCTGATCACTGGCTGACTTTTCTAATATTACTCATTAACAGCTGATGAAAGAAGATTCTGATTTGGGTTTTTTTCCATTTAATAAATTTTGAATTATGAAACCTGATGATGAATGCAGTTAAATGTGGTGAGACCACCTTCTTATTAGTTTTTAAGGAGTCCCGTTGAAGGAGAATATTTAACTTGTGTGACTGGACATTACATTCTGGAAAGCAGAAAAATGAGTCAAATTAATCAGCGTAACTGGAAAGTCACAGAGTTGGACCTCCTTCAATTTACAATGTTGGTAACTCTAGGTTAATATTCTGTGACTCGCCACCCGTCGTCTCGATGTGTCCTTGTTATCTTTTTTTTGGCAGTCTCACAGGGTCTAGGTTTATTTTTGCCTCTGCTCTAAGTCCTGTGTAAATACCCCTCTCATCTGGTGTCCCCTGGTCTGTTGTTGTGGTTTTATTGCTCCAACTGATCTGCGATTGTTGGACACTTTAAGGGGTCGAGCCTGAACACGGGCTGCGTACTGCGAGCTACTCACTTCTTCACAAAAGCACATGGAGATATTTGGTCACAAGACGGTCAGTGACTACAATGTTCAATGTGTTCAGTCTGATGCAGCAGGAGGCTGGGACAATGGAAGAGGCCACATGAGTGGGTAGTGGGACAGTATGACATCTAAACGTTGTGCTCTGGCACGTCTCAAATTAAATGCAGAGTCAGGATCTTGGCGTTATTGATTGATATTGGTCTGAAGTGTGAGTGCCAACCTAGTCTTTTCTCCCCCCCCCCCCCCGACTTTTACCATTACCATCCATTCACTGATGTGGACAGGAAAGCGGACAACAGCTCTCTTGTGTGTTTTTGCTGGTTTTGCTCATGTGACACGTATGCATTAGGAGCCAGAGAGGTGTTTACCGCTGCCTGAATGATTACACTGTGATTATTGAACATATGAGCCGTGTTCAGTAACCACAGGCCATGATCGTAATTAAGGGTGCACCGATTGATCGACACTGTTTTACTTAATCAGCCGATACTTGTGGAATCGATCTTATCCTACAATCTTATCTACCTCTTCAAAGGTCTGAATATCAGCCACTGTCTCCCTTTGCGAGAGGATTGGCTGACACACCCGCCAACTGTGCAATGTAGAGCACTGCCTAATGAACAGTTAAATTAAGTTTGTGTTTTTTCGCAGTCATCATCATTCACTGTTTTTCAATAAAATTGGCACATTCAAGCAGAGACGGGGAGAAGCTCCAGTATTAAAAGTTTTTTACTCCCATCATATACAGTTGAATGAAATGTTTAGTTTATTGTCTCGTGGAAAACCAAATGTCAGAATAATGAGAATCTGTAAACTTTAGGAGTTTGTATACGCCTTGTTAGTGCTGCTGCCTTGCATGACATCATGGATACGTCCAAAAATATCAAGGCAATATATCAAAACGATGCTGAAGTAGCAAAACATCAGCTAGGACGTTGAAGGTTTGGCACAAGTAGGTCTTCCAAATGTACAGTGGCCCTAAGCGTCCAGCCAAATTAGTTACAAGATGGCCTCTAGACTAAGATGGCTATTATGAAGCTCTAATCTCAACCCTGTAGAAAATGTGCGACGGGAAGCTTTATCCTTACAGATTACAATTTTTCTACATACACTAAGGCAATTAATGTAAACGTGTGAATTTACCGAAAGTAAAACAAATTAGAAAAATCCTTCCTCAAATCTGGTACTCAGAAAATAGAAATAGTTTTGGTAACCTAACTGAGCTAAATGACAAATTTTAGTCTGATGTCTGACGGTGAGGGGGGGAAACGCTTGTCTTTTTATGTAGTGTGTTTAAACATGTGGTTTCAACTGTATAAACATTCCTGCTTCATGTAAACTGGTTTTGAGATCATAGGTCTGGTCTTTCAATTCTCAGTAGTTAAAGGTTTGGAGAGTTGAAGGATAAAAAAAAATTCTCCTCCCCTGAATCTTGTAGGTAAAATCTCTACCAGATCTGTTGGATTAGTATATTTCTTGCTGCTTGCTTTGTCTTGTAATTCTGTTTTAAAATCCCAATTCCCCCACCCCTCCCCTCCTCTATTTTTGTCACAGCGAACACCACTACTCTTGGTGGAGCTGGTGAAGGAGGTGGCGCAGACTATTTAGCTTTTGCCTTAGTGCTGGGTTTCTTCGTCGTGGGCCTTTCCGGGGTGGTGGTCTGTCACGTTCTGAAGAAGAGGGGCTACCGGGTCACCACCGCCCAGGAAGACGACGAATATGATGAGGTGTTTGATGAAGCCGAGAAGGCTGAAGAACAAGGTAAGAGACACATTTATATTTACGTGATTTATGCACACAGCCCGTTTCGCTGCGTAAACCAAACGGGAAGAAAAAATACTTTAGAGCTTAAAAAACTGATATGTTTATGCCTTCTAAAAGCATGTTGGTGTCCTGTAGGTTTTTAGATGTATACCTGCTTCAACACGCGAGTCAAATAATCAGGTAACTAGCAGGTCTCTGGAGAACTCAACTGCACTGAGGTAAATCAGCCGTTTGAGGCGTGTTGGACCAGGGACACATCTAAAAGTTTCAGGACACTTGTCTTTTATTTGAGGATGCCGGGTTATCTCTTATTGAAGATAGATCGGCTGACTTCCATCACTGATCACTCCAGTTTTATTCTTTGTGATTTTAATATGTTCTGTGTTGCGGTGCGTAGTGAAATAATTTAAACAGTCACTGTGATTCAGACACAATCATTTTTGATTAGATCAGAGAAAGCCATGTCCACTGTCTTATCTAAGAAACATTTTGTAGTTTTTTTTTATAAAACAACCTTGGTGTGAAAGTAATACTTTCTCTAAATTAAATCAGGGTTATTTCAGGCACTTTGACTCATTCCTTATTGTCTGAGCTAACTTGCGATTTGAATCACTGATGTTTGAATAGGTCTCAGGCTACTGAATTTCTGAAATTTATGTTTTTGACATGAGTGGAGTTACTGACATTTTGTTGTTGCTCTGACTGGCTTTTAGAGTAAAGTGGTGAACAAACAGGGCATCATATGTAGTGGAACAAGGTTAGGTTTTTTTTTTTTTTCACTTTCTGTTTTTCTGTAATTCTTTATTGGTTTTGATGGCCTTCTTTGTTAAAAGTAGTTTATATGAATAATTACCAAAGATATTTTTAGGATAGTCGGGAGCAGTTGTCTTTGTGGGCTAAGTTAACATCCTACAATTTGTATTCTCAAAGCTAAAAATATAGTCATAATTCTTTAGATGGTGACTTTTTGCTTCATTTATATATTTTTTAAATATAATTTTATTTATTTTTTTGCAACATAAATTACCTTATTATCCCTCGTCAAATTGCTGCATCATTGTGCTTTGTTACCGCAACAGGTTGTGTTACATTCCCTATGACGCCTTTACATAGGCGTCATACAGTGGAAACCAGTTTGGCATTTACGTTATTGGTAATCCGACACATTGCCTAACAGTAATAATTGAGAATCAAGTCTGTAGGCGGCTGCTAGAGGTTTAAAACTACTCATAGAAAAATAAAACCTTTACAATCCTCATAAGCTGATGAGGCATAAACATTGTTAATTTGTATTGAACTACGGGGCAGATGAACGTCAAAGTTGAAAAGGAGAAGGTTGCTGATGAGCCTTGATGCTTCGTGCTGTGGTAGCACAGCAGCTGACACCGATCTTACCCAGAAATTTGAATAACATATAAGCACACCCAGTATATGTCAGAGTAAATATAGTAACCAACACACTACTTTCTGCGAGAGTCTAAAATTTTCTTGATTACTGACGACCTCTTCTGTCTGCATACTAGTAGGGAATGGGACACATTCTCACACCACACCATTTTGAGCTATATTTAAACAATGGCAGAAAGACAGACCATCGTAAGACCAAACAGAACAAGCCTGTAATGACAGAAGAAGAGAGGCACCAATTTTTGTAGCCAATTAGATGCATTTTCTTCAATTTGAGTTCAGCCAAAATCAATTGGCCTAAAATCCTTTTAAATGTGAAATGTCAGCGTTGGTTTGACAGGTGTGGATGTTTAACTCCTTAACTGACAACCCTTGGATGCGAGTTGGTGGGTCCATGAGGACACTGGCATTGTATAGGTGTTGTATAGTGTGAAGCAAAAAAGAAAAACCAAATTGATTGACAAAGTGGACCAAGCTAAGGTTCAGAAGCAAAACCCAGTTAAATGTGCAATGTTGGGTAAGTGAGAACACCTCGGAGCTTAGCAAGTGGGTTTTAGTATAACCAGGAGCTTTACCTCCAGGTTTTTACAGTTGGAGCCTTAAAGACCTTGAGCCAGACACCTGGCCACTCCCACTATGAACAGACAAGCTGCATGTCCTCACATGAAAACTGGACAAGAAAGTCAAGGTGGCAGGGAGAACTGAAACCTGACATGTTACTCTGAGTCTGCCAGACCTCTTCCTGTCGAAGTACTCCAAAGTGATGGAGAGTCAAGATCTTGCATGGTGATTGCTCACAGGACAATCACTTCAATCGGCTCAATTTCAAGCTGAGAAGTTTCAACAAGAAACCCATTGATAAGATCCCAGAATAATAGAAACATATCACAGATATTTGTTTTAATATTTTTCAAATGTCCTCCACTTGTAGACTGTCTTTCATCTAGCTAAAAGGATAATTTCTGATTCTTTTGAGACGCATTCAAAATCACTTGCGAGACTCATGCGGCTAAAATCTTAAGGTCTTGGACTGATCTGTGGATCTCACCAACAGTCAAGAGCCTATCAAACTACAGATATGAGGTTTAAACAGGGGGCAAACTTCCTTTAAAATTGCCAAGTAATTATAAGTATGTTTGATAGGAAACACCACGGTGGGATTTAAATTTTTAGGTTGGAATAAATCTGTGTGCGTCTTAATTTATTCTTCTTCAAAAGTTAAAATTTATGTTTTGCCAAAAACATCTATATAATAGATGTAATTTATCTATTATACATATGAGTTGCCTCTTATTTATAATAGATTCCCCCCCCACTTTTAGTAAAATTGGTATGAAATCTCAACATGTCTAGATATGCTGGAAAATGTCGGAATGTATTTTTGGTTTTATAAATTTTTTTCAGTGATTTCTTTAATCACAATAAGACATTAAACTTCTTTAACTTCAAGAAATTAAGCTCAACGATAATTGTATTAAACTTGTGACATAGTTTACCAATGGGTGCCTCTTATTTGCCGTTTTTCATTATTTTGTCTTGTGCATTATTTTTTATTTCTTACTGCCATCTATTATCTGCCCATTATGTCAAAACTTGTTGATCAATAAGTGCATTATTTCTAACAGTGACAGAAATAGTTAATTTTCAGTGCTATAACAGTCATATATTTCAATGTTTCTTTTTTTTCTTTCTTTTTTTACAAAGCATACTTATTAAACAGTAAGATGCATTTCAATCAGGGTTATTCCTTTTAACCTTCTTTACACAGTGGATATTAGCATAGCTGCTATGGGTTTTTTTTTTTTCCTTCCCCCTTTTTGCACTGCATCTGCACACAATTTGTAATATACCAATTCATGTTGAAGTTATAAGTAGTCAGTGTGGAGTGTGTTTTGCTTTTTTGTTTTTCTTAGCCCTAGTTTTGAAACGAGTCATAGGTTTGCAGGTTTTTTTTCACTTTCTAGTCATGTGGTGGAGACAAGCAGGGTCAGCAATGAAGCAACCAGGCTGCTGGATGCTTTGGTCTTTTGTCAACTACTCTCAAGCTTCAATTACATTTGTGAAACTGACGCAAGTTAGAGGTTCCCCTTGTAGATCATAATGAGATTTTATATCAAATGTGAAGCCTGGAGGTGGGGAATTGGTTGCATGCCAGTCTCTCTCATGAGAGAGAGTCTCTCTCAAAGTGCTTTAGACAACACAGTCTAAAGCACTTAGAAATGCCTTGCTGCTGAAATGTGCTATACAAATAAAATTTGATTGATTGATTGAACTGCTATTGAAGGGATTTTTTTAGCTGTGTGAACACTCCGTCTTTCTCCTGTGTTGGAGGTGTAAAAAAAAAAGATGTAAAAAAAAAAAGATGTCTGTTCCTTTAAGGTACAGAACCAGGAAGACTGTCTGCAATTGCATTACTCATAGGCCAACTCTTCCGTGGGAGTGTTCAGTGAGGTAGAAGGAGGGGGGAAAACCCTCCTCTACCAAACGGTGTTAAATTACAGCTTTCTAGCTCATGCGTAAATCTTTTCCATGGTATCTGCCTTGATTTAAGAAGAAACGCAATCTGATGTGCATCAGTAAACAAAAACAAGTCTTTGCTTCCCCCATTCCTTCTAGTAAAGGAAAAGGAATTTAAATATCCCCAGCTGGGTATATCTGGGCTTCATCACAGATGTGAGACAAGTGGTAGGAAGGAGTCAGTTTTGACACAACTCTGAGATCCTGTGCCGGATCTTCTCACTGACACGTTTTCCTCTTGTGAACCTGTTGAGGGCATTTCTGTACAATGAACCTCTGGATCATGCTGGCTGGACATAAGAATGTGTAAATGGTGTCTGTTCTGCTGTAGTTCCAGTGGGTTTCTCTCTGCATATACCCGCGATTTTTGTTTAAAAAGCTCCACCTTCTTCATGACATGTTGGAACAGATGTGTGTGTAGCTTTTGTCTTCAGCTGATCCTGTCCCACAGTTTTGCTGCCGTTCTTTCTGTTCCACCACATGCCTCCTCTGAAAACGCATTTTTTTGCGAACAATACAGATTCCTGGCAAGGATTATGTCACACCAGGAAATACCTAGAAAATTGGTGATTTTCCGGAAAATCAGAGGAAGTATTCAAGAAAAGGAATCCAGGAAATACAAGTTGAGGAGAACTAATATTTAAGGGCTGCTTCTTCTGATCACTGACTCAATGTAGAAAATACACAAAATTTGTCATCTATCTGATAGCATGATGACATTTATAGACACCATCAAACCTTTTATTGCACTAAGACTATGTCTCCTGCTTATATGTCTTTCCATAAAGTTATACAGTATGTTTTATCATTGAGGGAGCAATAAATTGGAAGTGCATAAATTGGAAGTGCAACCACTGCATTTTTAGGAGTGGGACTAGGGCTCCTAAAAATGCCCTAACGCCTTTAAACCTCGTTGTTTAGTCCATGCATCTTAATATAATTATTTCCGTTTTGGTTTTTGTAGAATAGGTTTTATTTATCTGAGCAATAATTTCTTTTTTTTTTTTTTTTTTTTTTTAGAACAAAAGGGCTTTATTGTACTTCCTTTAAAAGGGCTTTATTGTACTTATAACATAGACTGTTATATGTTCACAATAGCGTTGGGTTATCAAAGTGTTTGCTCAAATATATACAGTATATAAAAAAACTCCAACTGTCTTTTTCTAACCAGAAAATTGATAAAGCAATATAATATTAACCATTATGGTTATTTATTGCTGTTTCCTTTTTTCAAACATAGAAAACATATAATAGCATAAATGGGATGGGGTGTAGGAGCGAGGAGGAATAAAGCTTGTGCGACTCTATCTTGATCCAGCCAGTGACAACACTGATCTCTGCAACACTTCCTCTGGCAGCCATTAACCATCCCATTCCTAATTGTTGTCAAAACAGACTGAACTTATAGCGAGTGAGAAACCCTGCTGGCTGTAGCTGTGGCTTCATGATCTCTTTTTCAGATGGCTTCTTATATTTAATGTAAATATGCAGAAAAATGGAGCATCTTAAAAGAAAATTTAAGAGAATGGCACAAAATATTTCCTATGTATTTTTTTTTCTTCCGCATTCAGAGCTCAACTTCCTTCTGTTCATTCTGCATGTCCACTTTCCGTAAAGACGTCCTTTTTCCTGTTGAGGATTTCCTTGGCATTGTCGGTGCTTGCCTTGTATTTTGAGAAGAGCCAGTCTGGCAGATGTCTCTGTATTTTACCCCATGACATATTTGGACAGGTGCATTTTGGAATGGATGAAATTGTCATTAGATCATGAAGGTTATAGCTTAATATTCTGTCAAAACATTCTGTATTAGCCATGCGCTGCTTTAACCTTGAGGACAAAACTGAAACGACAAAAGAGCATAGCTGTTTTTCCTCCTCTAGTAACTGTTGACTATTACAGTTACTAGATTTTAAATACTATTTTGGTCTCTGCATTGTAACACAATTATGACACGCTAAGTGGGCTAAATTCACTTAGGCTACATAATTGGATAGCTAATAATAGCTACTAATCGCATTGCCTTATTTTTTTTTTTCCTTTCATGATTTATTGTACGTTTGTAATTTTATGCATTTTGGTTTGTTCTTCTGGGAAATGAAGGCAAAGCGCAGGTATCTTCAGCCACCTCACTTTCAATGTCCAGCTACAAGTGGAAAAGAGGAAGCATCATTCTATGCTCCAAGCAGCTGGGAAAACTGCTAGGGCCTTTTCTGGCACCCTATTAAAAATACTTGGAACTATAGCAACATGATGGCAAACGGGTGATTTTAAAACTGTTAAAAAAAAAAAAAGACAAAAAAGAAGCAAAGCCTTAATATACACCATAATACTGGAAACAGATGATGATATTGGTGAAAGCAGAGCTGATCAGACAAATTTCAGAAAGTGATGTTGGTTTATAATGTTGACATATTCACTTACTCTTTCTCTTCTCTCCACTTTTGGCTGAAATATTTTTTGTGACTTTTTATTACATATTAGCTGTTTTTATTTCAGATACTCAAATCTGTAATTTTTTCTCTACACATTCTGTTAGAGCCACAGGAGACCATGAATGAAAACGAGGACACGGTTGGACATATTATCCAATGCATCATGAAAAATGAAGGTATGTGTCCCACTGACTTCTTCCTCTTCTTGACACTAAACAGAAAATGCAAAAAAATGTCACCTTTACTAGACGTTTGCTTTACAGACTTGCAGCTATGGGTTCAGACAACTTGTCAGTGGACAGCCTAACTGATCCTGTTTTCACATTATTATTATTTTTCTTATGGAAATTCATACCAGGGACAACTGCATTGGAGCAGCTTTGATTTTTTTTTTAGAGCAAAAGACAATTATAAAGTCACCCTTCTCTTACCTGTAGAAACAATTCCAGGATTAAAGTATTAATGCCCCGACACAATCTTGAGAAACTCATCCATGCATGTTTCTTTAGTTGATTGCTGCAACAGTCTCCTCACAGTCTCCTCTGACTGAAAGCAGGAAGATGGAGCACATCGCTCTAAAGTCCTCCCACTGGGTCCCTTATGTAGTTTTGCTTGGCATCAAAATACATCCAAAACCTGTTATTATATTAAGCTTCCAGATCACTCGCATCTTCTGGTTCATTCTTCGATAAATAACATCATAAACTGTTGTCTGGTTTTCAGCCTGTTACTGTTGTAAAAATGTTTAATGTTTAAAAATATTTTTGTTTTCCTTTTAATCACGTGAAACACTGAAAATGTACTATAAAATAAAATGCCCTGAACTTTTCTTCGTCTTGGTGATTAACGTAACGTATGACACAGAAAGGCGTTATTGTCTCCTCCTTAAGTAGTCCCGAGTTTTACGTTGGCTTTAGTGGTTTCACAAAATGACTCATCAGGTCCACGAGTGTCGGACTCCTGTGACGGTGACTCATTTGTCTCATTGTTCACATACATTGTTCACATATGGGGGATTCACTTCTTGACACATTAGCATATGATTACATGGACTATTTCAAGAACACTGGGTTGTGTTTTTGTTTTTTTATTAAAGGAACTGTATGCTATTTATATCCACAACACATTTTTGAAAAGGAGCAACCCAGAACATAGAGCATTCTGTGGTATCCAAATCAAAGGGAAATGCTGCCCTCTACAGGCGATTCCCTCACACACACAGCTCTCAACTCAATTCAGATAAGATTCTTCAGCTCTCTTAGTTTATCATCTTCAATTACATTCTTGTGTTGCATCTTTAGTTGGTTCAAGCAGCAGGCTTCAACATTGAACCTCTTGCTTTAGTGCTAATATGTGAGTGAGTCATCATAGCAATCACTGAAGTTTAAAAAACGGATGTTCCACCTACTCCAGGTGGGTGAGTGGCTCCTCTGCCTTTTGATGCCTTTTCCTCTACCACACAGAGATTCATTAGTGTGAGGCATTAATTTTGGATGTTTCTTATAGTTTGATTATGTATAGGAGAATACATGGTGCAATGAAACCTCTTTATAGATTTTTTTTTTCTTTTTGTTGGACATAAATGTTTCAGGCCATGAAGTGGATTTTAATATCAAACAAAATCAAATTATTTCAATTATTTATGTATTATCAAAACAACCTCGCTCTATATTAAAAGTAATTTCTCCTTATACCTAATATTTCACTGCCATTAACATTTGAGAAAACTGGAAGTGAGTAGTTAACAGCGTGTTTAACGTTTCATCTAAACTGGATTCAAGTATGGGCTTTGACTAGGCCACTCTGAAACCTGTTAAAACGTTAGTGTTTTGGGGGCCATTCAGAGTGTCCTTGAAATCTGATGACGGGACTTTTCCCTTTGTTCTCTGGTAGAAAGTACAATTCATGATTCCATCAGTTGCGACACGTCGTCCAGAACAGACCATCACCCTACCACCATGTTTGACTGTAGGATAGTGGTTCTTAACCTGGGTTCGATCGAACCCCAGGGGTTCGATGAGTCGGTTTCAGGGGTTCGGCGGAGCCTCTGCCGGGGAGGTAAAGACACACTTGTGTAAAGTCGTGATGATGCCCCGCTTTGCCATCACTTGCTGAGCCAATCAGTGCTGCGGAGGAGCCCTGATTGACGGAACTCCACTATCAGCATGGATTTGAACTTTTGTCTTTAATTACTTCAGCAAAGCTTACAGTTTGTACCAAATTCTATAGTCTAAATCTGGTCCTTAGTCGCATCTTTTCGGGGTTGGTACTGTGATAACACAACTAATATTACATTACTGAATCAGAATACCGCAAAGTATTTTATGTGTTGGGGGGGCGGGTGGAATAAGAAGGGTTCAGTGAATGCGCATATGCAACTGGGGGGTTCGGTACCTCAAAAAAGGTTAAGAACCACTGCTGTAGGATGTTCCTTTGCTGTTTATTTTACCCCAGATGATTTTCTTTTCTTACCTTGATAAGTTATACTTCATATATAACAGAATTGTAATTGATGCACAAGGAGTATTTTTAAGTGCTTTCCCAACTAGTTTTACCTTTTTTTTCTATTTCGTTTCATTGATAAGATTGACAAATAAAAATCCTTTTTCTGTTTCTTTTAAAAGCCCCCCAAGTGACCTTAAATTGTACTTTTATGCTGCTACAGCTACCCCTCCCACCACTGACTAACCAAACAAAACACCCCGTGGTAGTTTTATGACAGGAGGATGGTTCACAGTGAAGACGAAGGCCAGCACTTTGAGTCAGACGTCACTACAGATATTCATAAACTCTTACCAAGTGGTATCTTATTTTCTCAATCTCTTTTTAAGCTTTTGGTTCAAAGATGATGTTGCATGCTTATGATAAACATGGTGTACACATCAAGGTCTGGCAGGTTGAAATGTGTGCCTATAGGGCCGAGATGTGTAAATCTAAATCTGAGTTGTCAACTCTACCAGCGAGACCTTGATTTTTGGTCTGAATTGTGTGAAATTTAAATGTTATTTCCCCAGAGCTGATTTTTCTGCTTTTCACAGACATCATACAGCAGTTATTGCATGGCTGCCGTTTTCTATCTCAATACATGTACTTTTAGAAGAAGCCATTGAAGATGCTGTACCACTCTCTGCATCGGACTCTGCGCTACATGTGTTTCCATCTGTTTTCATACGACTGTCTGTGTTCCTCCTCAGCAAACTCTGACGCTCTGAACGCCATGATTCACCAAACCAGCATTGATTCAGATGTGTAAGTACATCATGTTTACAAAAATCCGTCAGTTTTTATTAATTCTTTTTAAACCCTAAAGGCTGAGGTTTCTTGCTTTAAATGCCCTCCTCCACCAGGTGGCACTACATGCCTCCTTTTTAAAAGCTTTCCAACCATCACAGTCAACCATCACATTTATGAGCAGCACAGGAATTCTCAAAGTAATCAGGCCACATTTATTTTCTTGATTCTTTTCCAGATTGGCAGAGTTTGATAGAGGCCAAGGAGCCTGAGAATATTCCCAAAATGCCATAGTGTCCCACAGCAGTGCATTGTGGGATTATTTAGCCATGCATGCAGCTGTTCTGGCTGGGTTTCTAGCCAGAATGCATTGTGGGGCTGGGAATTTAAATAGATAAAAAGGAGAACAAAATTAACATTTTAAAGGGCCTTAAACATCTGCAGCATCCATTACTTTAGACACAGTGAACTAATGAAATATTGATTTAATTGGGAGTGTTTGCATGATTATTTTTAGTGTATTATCAATTTTCTTTTTACTAAGAAATCACAGTTAAGTGTTTAGCTAGATGGATTTGTGGCTGCAAATTTGTATTCTGATTTTGCTTCCTTGAGATTACTAAAAATTTAAAAGTATCCAATGTTCATGCTCTGATCTAGACTTTTATTGGGGTCATTTTGACATTGGCGTTCTAAATAAAAAGCGTTCTGCTTGTTGGTACAAGATGATCCTTAATTATAAGAAGAGGAGCCGATGGGAAGAGATGACTCAGATCAAACTTTTTTTTTGGTCGCCTCTTTGATATCTGTGATTGTTAACAAGAGAAGAAGGGAAATGAGAAAATGGACACACTGGAAGAAGATATGGCAGTAGAAGCTGTAAATCGAATTAGTGGGGTATATTTCCCCCCGCCTCATCTGTCCTCTGCTTTTATCTTCCTTTGATATTGTAGAGGTAACCTGTTTTGGAGGAGAAAGGCTTTCTTTGATTGGGTGAATAAATGGCGGGAGTCCTGAGGTCCTACTCATTCATCACTCTTTTCTCCGCCGAGCTGCTTTCATGCGTTTTGCCTTCTTCAGTTCTCCCTCCAGATATCTTGATTCACATATTTCCAGTCCTTGTTCTCCCGTTCACTTTGCTTCCTACTGTCCAAATTGCTCTCCGTAGTGGCCCCTTCCTTCTCTGGCTGCTACAATCCATATCTTGCTGTTTCTCTCTGCCAGGTCGGGCAGCCGTCCAACGGCTCACTTAGAGATGGTGGATAGGGGAGAAAAGGGGTTTTGGTTGGGGTTGATTTATAGGGTACACAAGCGTAGGGTGACGGGCAGAAACACAGAGACTTGGACGGAGAGGAAAAGAGGGATAGAGGGGAAACAACGAGCAGGAGAGCGACTGTAGTGTGGCCAGGCTGTGCTATCTTCCTTCCCACATTTGCTTCTTAACTTTCCTTCACCAGCTGCCTGCATCCGTCAGTCTCCGTCAGCTTTCACCTCATCATATCCTTTTTTCCCCCCTCTCCTGTGGATGTGTACATAACTATACACCTGCACAAAAAATATTTTCAACGTGCAAAAATTCAGTTTTTGGCAGAATTGTAGGCAGACCTATAGAATGCAGGTATATCCTTCAGTAACCTAAAATCTTTTATTTTAGTTTAAAGAAAAGTTTTCTTTCAACAATAATACAAAAATGTCTGCCAACTATATGGATTACAAAGCATCCTTTCTAGTCTAGTGTTTCTGGGGCTTTTCTTCCAGATGTAGCTTGGAAGCCTTCTGTGAACTACAGAAGACTGTTGGGGGCTCATCACAACGTGTTGTGATATTTATTGTGATAGGATTTTGACTATTGCTGCTTTTATAGAAAGAAAATCAAACCTGTCCTTGTAGCTTTTGTAGTCATTATCATATGACGTTTAGTATTCAGATGAATGTGAATGAAGACAATGGTGAACCTTACCAGGCGTGTGTTGCCTTTCTAAAATTACAAGAGCTCATTGATGACTCATTCACAAAGGCGCCTATAGCAAGATCTACAGCATACAGTCCTAACATGCTTCATTCAAAGTCGGTGCAAAAACACAAAAAGGCTGGTGTCAAACTTCCCTTGACTGAGAGAGAGAGACTTACTTACTTACTTACTTACTCGCTATGAACCGACACCAGGCAGTTCTGAGAGGAGACAGGCTGTCTTAGGCCAAGTAGTCAATTTAAGGATGCTCATTTGTCCCCTGAAAAATGATAAAATCCCAGAAAATTGGACATTATCCTGCTAGCATTTACCAACAACTCGTAGGCAGAACTTATGATGACCCGGCATGAACGCAGTGCACTAAATAATAAAACATAATTTAACAAAGCTTCAGAGCAAATACATTTTCCTCGAGGAATTTTAATAATCAAGGCACTCGTATCGTTCCAGGAATCGTTGCAGCCCGAAATAATTCTACAAGAATTATCACAAATCCAGGTGAAAATTCCTATTTGGGTAACATTTTCAGAAGTGCATTTTATTTTTACTCTGGCTATGTTTCATTGACATTAAAACGTCTGAGCCATTTAAATACGTCAAAACAGAAAAAATCGACTAGATGGCGAATGTCTCTCCCTCTCCCCCAGGCCTGCATTTGTACCGAATTTTTGTTACAGACGACACTCACAGGTACCTCATGAAACATATCAGCCATAGGCAATCTCTATCTTTGGTGACATTGAGCATATTTTATGAGTTTTCAGGGTCAAAAAATTACTTTAACAAGATTTCAACTTCTGAGCTGTATACAGGTTTTCCTTTTGTCAATAAAACGTCATATTGCAGTAAAGCTGGTAGACAAAATCTAATAGTTTGTCCTGGTTTTTGAGACTGACTGTTAGAAAAGAAGCTTCGAGTTTGTTTAATTTATTCCAAAATGTTATGTTTTCTCCACATATAAATGGCATTAATGGGCCAGAAAATTCTAAATTTTTACAACTGAAAGAGGCAATGTGAGATTTTAAGAAGCAGTCTTTATTTCTTCTTAAAAGAAAACAGTTTTATCAGTGTTAATTTTAAATTGCTTGATTTGTGGAGGACTGTAGCTCTGTAGGTTTGAAGTTCTCAAGTTTTTAGGGAAACCTTTTCTCAGTTTAATTGGTGTGTGTGCGGATGTGTGTAAATTCAGGGCATACTTTTGACTTCTACAAAGTTGTATTATGTAACTGGGTATTTGCATACAACAATCTGTCCCTTGCCCTTTTAATGTTTTTGCAATTTTAAAAGAAAAGCTAATAAACCTAATTCAACACATCAACCAAATCCTGCTAAGCATGTTGACGTCCTTTTTCTCCAGAGTTGTTTTTTTTGTTTCTGTCAGTGAAAGAGAAGTGGGCTTAAAATGATTGAGTCTCCGCATTAGTAACAAACCATCTCTGCATTGCTTATTTTCATCAGGCTGCTGCTGTTGTTTCTTCCACAGTAGTGTGCAAACAATACAAACCGCTGCTCTCCAGGGTCATAAGAGACAACAACATGTAGGAGAACAAAAAGATGAGAAACATGGCCTTAATTAGCTCCTCTTGCTGGAATCCAGAGATAAATTTTAAATTGAAAAGAAAAAAATTGGAAGAGGGGACAGAAAACAAAAAAAACAACAAAAAACTGTATCATGACTATGTGTCATGATACAGTTTTTGCCACTACAAAGAGAAACTTGCCAATTTTTTTTATTTCTTTTTCCTGCCTTAAAGAAAATCAATGAGGGCTGGTTCTCAGGGAGCTTGTCAGTAATTGCTTAGAGGTATGAAATATTAATGTGTCATTCAGCGGTGATGGGTTTTAATAGAGGAAGTGCCGCTCTACTGAATAAGCTTTAATTTTCTCTGTAAGACTGATTGAAAGCAAGTTGTTGGTTAGTTTGGGAAATTTCTCAAAGCTGCCTGTGTCAGTGTTTTCCTTTCATTAAGCGTTTGCAGTATCCGTAATGAAAACTAAGCTTTTAAAATTGATCTCTTTTAATAATTATTGTATTGTATTGTATTGGGCGGGCTGAACTAAAGTGTCACCACTGAAGGGTTTGAAAGGTCTTGCTGGTCGACGCGTCAAATATATTTGCTTTATTGTGTGTTGGTCCACGCAAGGTGTCTAAAAATGACAGTATCCTGACTATTCAAGTATGAATTACCATAGCAACCGCTGCATGTCTGCATCTTTCTCCTGGTGCTCTTGAATGCATCACTCATACCCCCCAAAGCTAAATTTCCAGAGTGTGCCAGTTGTTTACCAGGTGAGGGAACCTTTAGAACTGTAAACGGCTCAGGGAGAGTTTTCAGTGTCGGATGTTTGACTAATAGACAGGAAAGCAGCACTGAATCAAAGAGTGGCGATAAGGAAGAGGCATTTCAACAAATGGGACTTTTACTGCAACATAAATCACGAACGGTGATAAATCCCCGAAGTACCAGGATGTTGGTTTGAAGTATGTGCATTTCCTTTATAAATCTTTACTGACTGTTCATTTTTTCTCCAGTGCATCGTCCCCACCACTCAGCCCCGTATCGCCAGCGCCGCCTCCAGGAGAAGAAGGCAAGCCCTCATTCAACCAGCAACACACCATCGGCAGCGTGAACGCCGACGAGAGCAAATGGCCGCCGACAAAGAGGTCCTCTCAACGAAAGTCAATCAAGCGCCGTTCCAGTGAAGTCACTGTCCTCTCTGTGGGCAGGTGGGTAAACTCCGAAACCCTTGTATGTAGAAATGGGGTCCAACTGACCACACACTCGTAAAACTTGTGTCATTTGCCGTCGTCCTCTACGTTTGTCTCAGTCCTCGCACACACAAGGGTTAACTCGTAAAAGAATTTGTTTACTGATGGATTTTCGTAAAGCATAAAACTACCAATTTGGTTTTAACTAAAATCAGACTATTACACATTTCGATTAATATTAATGCATGTACAAAAAGTGTATTTTAGCAATTTTTTTCCTGTAGTCTACAGTTGAAAATAAATGATGGGTTTTCAAAACTTTTATTTATAAAAATTGAACATAACTGAAGTTTTGGTGCATCTCTTGACCCTGATGTGGTCAGAAACACGTCACACACGTTTTAATATGCATGTAAATTTGGATTTTAAACCATCTTTTTTTTTTCTTCAGCCATTTTGACAGAAGTGTAAAGTTACATACTGGCTTTGTAAGAACTGATGATTGAAGCGTCAAGTTTAGGTTTCTTTCTCTAATAGATGGAAGTAGATGTGACTGCAGAGTCTTTCATGCAGAATGTTGATTGAACACTGACTTTCTGTGGATTCTTGGTAGCATCGCATTACTAACATGTTACAAAGTCAACAGGAAGTCCGTTCTGTGTCGTTTTGAGCCTTTTAATCGAATCATTTTAGTTCTTGAACTTCAAGACTCTGAACTCTTTGATGGCTTTTAGCTATTTAGTGAAGCGAGTGCTGAAGCCGGGTTCTGATGACGTTCTCATTCAGGCCACCAACGGTAAATCTAGGCAAACGCCAACGTTCTTTTCTTCTTCAGGTTTCGTGTGACAAAGTGTGATAAATCAGGAAGGGATCGAATCTCTGAAGGCAGCTTCCACTCGACGACAGCAGACGGGTCCCGCAGCAGCAAAGTCGTATCCCTTAAGGTCGGTTCAGTTGGAAACGCTCATCGTCTCCGTCGTGCAACTCTTCTTCTAATATCATGTGTAAAACGTAGAGCTCTCTACAATCAATCAGTTTTTAAATCTTAAAAAATAAATAAATAAATGCAACTCGTTAAATAGAGGGAATAAACTTAAGGTTGTAAATGTTATAAATCTATCAATAGGATGGGGGGACCTACTGTTGAATACCTTTTAGCAAAATAACTGATGCTGGTCTCTAACGAATCATATGTTTTTCTGGAAAGAAAACATATTCGTAGGTTGATCAGGGTGTTTTAATTGGTTCTCCATGACTTCCTGTTAACCTTTTCTTCAAAATGGGAAAGGCAAGAGATCATACCAACTGTTAAACTCGACCTCAACCACAGTCGGAACAACTGAGAAGTTTAAATGGTTCTGACAAGCAAAGTAGGATATGGATCCATGTTTATCTGCTCTTCACACACCATAGGGAGGAAGGTAAAAATCTTGGGATTACCATGTCTCTATGACAACAATGTTAAGGTTTTTGTACACAAAATCTGGTTTTTGTGAGGAAAGAGAACTGGTAGATGTATTAAGAGAAGATGCCAGTATAAGTCTGGAGCATAGAGCTGTTCTGGAGAGTTTTCTGATGGTTTAATTAAAATTATTTATCTGTGATAGAAACACTTGTGGAATAACCCCCAGAAATTCAGCTTTTATGTTGCAAAGTAAACACATCAGAGGCAGAAATGTTTATCTCTACCCACAGTAAACGATGCTGTGTAAAATAAGCACATATTTTGCATTCATTTCTATATAGAGTGGCTAGTTTCAACTATGCCATTTTGAAGAGTGGCACTGTGCTGCCTGATGTAAACGATGAGCTGTGGGGTCGGTACTCTGATGAACCGCTGACTTTGTAAGAACAATTAAAGGTTGAATTTTTCTACATGTTTCAGTTTGAGGTTGTGCTGCTGCAGTAAATTTAGGGGATTTTTTCTCCTCCCCCTCTTTATGTTTGAGTAAATGTGGAGCCTTTGTCCAGGTGTGACGTAGTTCAGACATGTGAAACGGCTGTGCTGTTGAGCAGGACCTTAGTGTTTGTTTCTGTCCTTTATTTTAATCTGGATGCTGAGAGCTTCTAATCTGAGAGGCACCATCTGAGGATTTAGAACAACCTGATTTAGATTCATCAGACTGAATCAACACCTTAACCAAATTTGTTCTAGTGGGGGGGAAACGTTGTGCTCACTAACATCCGTGTTTGCTCAGTTCCTTACCGTAAGCCCTGCTGTTAACTTTCAGCGTTGTCATGCTGATGCTGTAAGAGAAAAGGAAAAGTTCCCAGGATGAGGAATGAAACCTGCACAGTGACAGAAAAATAAAAAATGATAATAATTTTTTATTTATTTTCATTTTCCCGACAGGAACTGTCAGAATACTCAGAGGCATGATAGAAGTTCAGGTAACTTGTCTTTCAGTTTTTTTGGGGGGGTTTTTTTTTTGCATATTTTCAGTATGTTAATGTATAACAACTTTCCCTCCTAGTTCTCCACATGAAGAGCAGGACCAACATCTCAGCACTTTAGGTCTCCTTTTTCTTCAGACGTCAGAGGGACGAACGGATCCAGGAGGGTCTGGTCCTATTGTTGCTCCACCTGTAGTAGAATCTGCTGCTGAGAACCTGCTGGACAGAAGAGGAAGAACATGTGGCTCTTGTTTTTATTTCTCCTTCCTGCAGTAAAGTTCCATCAGTGCCTGGCTCAGAGGTGGAACAGCAGCCTGCTGCTCGAGCCGAGTTTGAACCAGGGCTTTCAGTAACTATGGCAACACACCAAAGTGCTCCATGACGGATGTATGTACATATGTTTTTATATGTAGAATAATAAAATATAGCATTGGTGTGAGTTGTATCAATTTAAATGATAAAAGACACCTAAAAGCAGTCAGAGACAGAACTGGTGTTCTAAAACAGGAAGCTGGAGCAAACCGATGCAGCACCAGGAGACCCACTGGGTCGGCACCACCGGGGATGTGTCATCCATCTCCTGTATAACCGTTACATGAACTCAAAGTGCTTTTTACCATCTTTCATCAAGTTTTTATTTTATTTTTTTATTTAATTATATGTTTTTTGTGTTCTGTCTTGCCTCAATAAATAGCTCCAAGTCAAACTAAAGAAAAATTGCACTTCCTACAAAAATGCAAATGCAGTGTGAACGCTGTAAGCTGAATATTTTTAGTGTAAATTGCAGATGCATTTGAAGTCGACTGCAAAAGACTAGCAGAAATGTAAGAAATGGGCAGAAGGAACAGAATAAAGCAAAAGGCCTGCAAAAAATGCTACTAGGAAAAACTGTACGAGTGAAAACATCCATTCAAGGCAAAATTCCCACCCAGAAAATAAAAAATTTGAGTAGAACACTTTACAAAGCTAAACTAGGGTCACAAATATTTATAAGCTAAAATTAGCTAAAGAGGTGAAGCTAGATAAAATGCTAATAGCCTCTACATTAGCACTACCATCTTGACCTAAGGTAACATACTTGCAGTGTGGGAAAAAAAACCCATAAATGTAATGACCAGAAACAGTCTGAACTATTCTTTCAAAGCAGAACAAACTGATGTTGAATGTAGACGGTAAGTAGAATGACTTTTAGCTCCAGTGCAGAGTAGCACATGTGTTGAAATTAGCTAAAGCTGATAGATTATGGGTTGTGGCGCACTACCATGTTTCATACGTTAAATTGTTCAATCTAGTGTGATAACAGCAATGTATAACAATTCTAATCTTAGGTTATTGACAGCATCTAATTTATCATTAGCATGTTGTCTAAGATTGACTAAATTTAGTAAGTTTTCATAAAATGTACAGTAGTCAAGATAATTTTAGCTAAAGTTTTAGCCCTCATGTTAAAACCTACATATTCACTTGTTGAATATGCATGCCAGGGGCGGAGCTCTAGGGGGTGCTGGGGGGGCGGTTGACCACCCCCCCTCCCCCCGAACCAGGCCAATGGGGGCCTGGGTCTGGAGGAGCCAGGGAGGGAGGAATGGATTCAAGTCGCAGGTCACCAGTCTGTCACAGTGCAACAGAGACACACAGGACAAACAACCATGAACACACATATCTAGGGAGAATTTGGAGAGGCCAATTAGCCTGACAGTCATGTTTTTGGACCCACGCATGCACAGGGAGGACATGCAAGCTCCATGCAGAAAGACTCGGGCTGGGAATCAAATCCAGAACCTTCTTGCTGCAAGGCAACAGCTCGACCAACTGCACCACTATGCAGCCCAGCAAGAGAACCATCACTAGGATATTCACAATGTGCTTCTTATAGCATGGTAGCTATAGTTTGCAAGCTAAAATGCTATCGATAGTTTGGCTGACATTCATTCACTATTCAGTTAAGACATTTGCTTTTGGGTCAAATAGCTTACAAGCTAAAGCTAATGAGATGCAAGTGTTTCAAGTCTACAGGATTTCAGTAGCGTTATAACCAGCAGCTTTCAATATGCTAGAATTTAGCCTTCATATAAAAACGGGCTAAAATGCTAATTTAAGATTAGGATTACCTTTACTCCAAGTTTCTGGGACAGTCTTCCTGTCACCCAGAGATCTCTGGATTTCCAACAAAGTTGTTTTTAAAGCTGCCTTTCCCTTATGAATCATTGATTTGTATTTTTACAAATGCAATACAAAACTTTCCTTAGTCTAAAGTGTCTCATATACAATTGGTGTTGGAAGGAGGGTCAGAATTAGGGTTTCAAGGAATCGTCACCAGTGTTGTATAAAGTACTGAAATCTCAGAGTCAAGTAAAAGTTTAGGTTCCTCTCCAAAATATGACTTTGGTAAAAGTCTAAGTCACTGACTGAAATGTTACTTGAGTTAAAGTCTTAAAAGTATCTGAACTTTCTTGTACTTAAGTATGGAAATTACTGTAATAATGTATGTACTCCATGTAATGTAATGAAAAGTATAAGTAAAAAGTAAAACAAGGCAAATGCAGTTTGAATGACATTTTTTATATTTTGGTAAAC
>CAEGAF010100360.1:0-16929 GCA_903067075.1 Micropoecilia bifurca
TATATATGAACCATTTTCCTTTTTTGCATGTGTTCACAGGTATTTCAACTATTGAGTTTTGATGTATTGAATGTCTTTGAGGTTGAAATCTGAAATCTCTCCTTCCTATCAGCCTTATTTTTTTTAAATCTCCTTCCTATCAGCCTTATTTTTTTTTTAGCTCTATGCAGATTGTGCAGCGATTTGATATTTAGAATAATATTGTGTCAGATCAAACACACACTTAAAGTAAGACATTTGAAAATGCAAGAAGAAATCTCTATTCTGTCTTATTTATGGATTAAACAGAATTAATACTGAAGTGGTTTTCAGCTTAATACTGAGAATCTGGAGCTAAAGTATTTAATTGTGTTCTGTGTAAATAATGACTCAAAGATGGCACAATGAGAATCATGAATATAATGTGGGAGCACCCCTATTGAGAGAGATGGAGGATAAATGTGTACAAAGCACAAATAATTCTGATCTGTCAAAGACCTATTTGGATTAGTTTTCTGGAAATATTTGAATGCATTAAGTAAGATTGAACAGCTTTATTCAGAGAGGTTTATTTACAACTTGCATGCACGTCACAATTGCCCTGCGATGGACTGGCTACCTGTCAAGGGCGAACCTCACCTCTCACCACAGACGGGCAGCAGCCACCCACATGACCCACCCAAGGACAAATGGCGGATGGACAAACTGACGGATGGATGACATAAATGGATGAATGAATGTTGGACCAAGACGGGTGAATGGACAGACAAACTGGGGTGAATCTTAGGCAAACAGTCACATGGATGACAAATGATATTATGAATGTTGGACCAAAAAATGATTTTTGGATGGATTTACATGATTCTACATGCCAAAATGTAGTCCTTCATAGAGAACCTTTTCCCCAGCAGCTTTATTTTTCTGTTGTTGTTGTTTTGTCATTGATTGATTTAGTATTTTGAAAGAAATACTTTTAATTCCTATCAATTGCAATCCATTTATTTTTGATTCATTGAATCCAACTACAAGTATTATCAGGCAGTCTCTGGTTTCCAGTTTATTTCAGCTCCTTTGTGCCAAGTCGTTACATTTGTTGGACATTCACTCCTCAAATTCTGCTGCTATCTTCCTTTCTACGCTGACATTTATGTGCATCCCTGACTCCTCATTAATGTCACTCTTTGAACAATTACAGAAGCCTATTCCTCTAATGACAACCACAATGCACGCTGCCTAATTAAATAAGCCATAATTTGTGAAAGACCGAAGCCATTGTGATTAAAATTGAAGACGACAACAAAGAGCAAAATTAAAATTCATTTATGTGCCAATAAAGCAAAGTGCAGAATAGAACATAAAAAGAAAACAAGAAGCTTAATGTGCATGTACTATTTTAAACAGAATATTTCTGAGGGCAACGAAACAAGCAAATGTATCCTTGGATCTATGTTTTTGATGTTTCTTTGGATTTGATGTATTTGATCTTAAGGAAGATGCTGCCCTGAATTTGCACTGGAATACCAACATTTAGACAGGAAAGCATGTCATTTATGGAATATGATGGTTTTTAGAGTTTGATGCATTTCATGAGCAGGTGGACAGAGAAAGCAGAGAAATGGTTGAAAAACAAACAAACGGTCAAAAACACTCTCCCACTGGCTCTGCACAGTTCGGGCAAAATTCTTTTCAATTTCCACACACTGAAATATGAATCATCCTTCAATACTACATGAAACAAACACAAACAGGGAGCATATCTACTGCTGCCATGTCAGTCTGTGTATGTGTGTTTACAGCTCCTCCACCACTTCTCTTATGTGAAACACAGCATCTTGACAGTAACTTTAAAAATTACCTATTTACAGTTTTTTTTTTATTCTCACACACTGTCCAGAGTTCATATCTGAAATGTAGAAGAAGGAAAATGTGTTAGCACATCCACCAAAATCACACACTCATTCATCAGACAGCTGAATGAGGCTGAGATGAACATTGGATTCATGAAGCTATGTACATATTTCCAGTCATTACCAGCCATGAAAAGCACACAGAACAAAGTGCATGCTGGTATTTCAAAGGCAGGCTTGCCCTACATGTGCGACAGAGAGGTTGAGAAGGAAATCTTGTTTTAGCATTTTTTGGCTGTGAAGCTTCCCGCCATGGGGGGTTCTTCTTTGTGAGTTGGTTTTCAGATCGTTTTGTTTGTGTGATTAAAAGCTGTCGTAAAAATACAGTTTGGCAGGGAGTTGCGTTATCTCTCAGCTGCAGAGTCAAATTGAAAGAAAATGACTTGTCGAGTATTGCATTTTGTTTTTGTTGAACCATTTCACACAAATTCTGAGTTTAAATTAAATTACAGCCTGACACCTGAAATTGCATGATTAAGGTTTATCCTCTCACTTATATTGATATTGTACATGTACTTTGCCTTAAATCCCTTAAGGCAAAGGAGAAAAAAAATCCATAGTTGCAGCAATGCTCTTATAAATTAGCAAAATTGTCAGTGTTAAAAGTTTACTGGAATATATATTTCAATTTTTTTTTAAAAGTGGATACTTTAAATCTGATACATTTCTTAACAGAGTACATGAAAAGAACAATAATTTGAAAATATAACATTGTTGAGTAATAGCTTAGGACTTTCTGCAAACTTGCACTACCAGATGCAACGAGGCACCAATCGCATTTTCAGAGCCACTGAAGGAAGTTTGGTTGAGAAAAGAGATTGAATAATTATTACTCCTAAATATTCACAATAGGTTGTCTCGGTAGAAATAATAACAGTGTGTTTAAGTGTGTTTTTTTTATGGTGTTTCTGCATTACTGATGTTTAAAACTGTCTGAAAGAAGCAGCATTCAGGGCCATGAGCTATTACACTGTTCAAACTTCACTCCAGTTTGATCACTGATAGTCAGATAATGCAATGCCATCTGTTCATGCGGTACAAAGAGGCCTATGGCATAAATTACGAGTACTTGCAGCATTAAAGTTGCAAGTGTCTGAAATCAGCTTCCTTAATAGGACAGCTGAAACTTAGAGTAATGACGAAGAGCAAATTCATGTGGAGGAACGCTTGTAGCAGAGCCATCGCTAATTGGAAGAGTTAGTTGAGGTTGTTCCAGCATCTGACCAAGAAGTCTCCTGAACACCTCAGCTGGAGGTTTTCTGGGCATTTCCTCCTAGGAGACCCCAGGGCACACCTAAAATACGCTTGAGGGACTATAGAGTATATCCCTAATGGCCTGTCACTGCCTAGTGTTATGCAGTGCGTAGGAAGTGGGTGGGGCTCACAGCAGCTCTGCTCTGCTCAGGACAGAGCAAAGCTGCAACAAGACTGCTTTCACATGTGAGCATAAAAATCTCCAATGACAGAAAAAAAAGTCACTAGATTTGTCATTAGTCACTTTTTTGTTAAAAAAGGTCTGCAGATATTGCAACAAAGTGGATAAGTTGGTGACAATGAGCTTCTCACAACCCTGCTTACACCTTCCACTCATCCCCACATTTGGCCTCTCAAATTATCAACCCAAATATTTCATGAATTTTTAGTTCATATTTTTTGAACAGCTACCATTTAAGTGCGATAGACCCACATCAATGTTTGTAGGAAACTGGTTTCTTATTTGAGAACATAAAAAAATAATCAAAATTCAAATTCTTTAATCATCTATTTAATCATAGAACGCTTGGGTCCAGATCAAGTTTTAAAGGCCATATATTTGTCATTTCACTTCACAAAAAGCTTTCAATATCAATCCAACATTTCCATTAACATGCAGTAAACTTTGTGCAATTGATTAGGGGTTTTAAACATCAGTCACTCAACAACTTGTTGGATGAACAATGAACAAATTATTGCACACAGCCTCCGTTCTTATGAACCATGTGTTTTGTACCAGGAACTCTGTAGCAACTGAGACACTTACATATTCTTAAGGGGCTGCAGATGACATTCAGAAGCAAGTTGTGTTGTATTGGGTGCAGCCTTAGTTAGACTTCACCTGAAGTGCACAATAGTCCAGGACACTAATGCTGATGCTGACAGATGTAGAAAGGCAGATCACAGGATGCCCCATTAACACTCCATTTTGCATCGCTTGTGTAAAAGCACAGGCGGGAAAGACGAGCTGTAATTTAGGTAATTTTGTTCTACGCTTCTTCCTTTTCTTTAATGACAATAATTATCTGTGGAAAACATCTGTAGATGCGTTGTCTCCTTCCTCACTCCCCTCTTCTGGTCTGATCAGTGTCTTTTCCTCACATCTCTGTCTTAATCACCCATGTTTATTTTCTACAGCTTGTCTTTACCCTCTCTTTTTTTCTTTATCTCATTTTCCTTCTGTTATTGACTCAGGTTCATTCCTCCAAAATTAGCACATGTTTCCTTCTATTTCTACCTGTCAGAGAAAATGAAGCCAAGTTCCAAAAATTTACACCCAAAGTAATCCTTGCGGCTGATTAAATGCATTCCAATAGAAATAATTACGTTCGCTTCCAAAATATATTTTTTCTCCTGTCTTGACTCCCCTTTTTAGCACAATAAACTGTTTCCTAATCTCATTTGGAGTCAGAGAGCATGAGAAAAATAGCATGAAATTTGTACTCACCCCAGTGGTTTTTCCAGTCGACTTGCTGGTGATCCAACGATCTCCCCAAGAGTGCAGAACATCTGACCTAAAAAGTCCTGGAGGGAAGCAAAAGGGAAAGTTGAAAAGAAAAAAAACGAGGAAGAGCAAAATTCTGGAAGGAAGTAGAAAGAGAAAAATTTATGTTTAGACTTAGAGACTGACTTTCACCAGATTTCATGCAAGTGACGATCTCTAGCACTGGTTTCTTCCAAGGAACTTGTACACTAGTGTTCATTCAAGTTTTTCAGATGAAAACCTAACTTTAAAATGTGCCTTTTGCATTAAGTGTTGATTCATGGTGTGACATTGCCTCACACCATGAGTGAGTGACTGATACAACCATTTTTCAGTTTTTAATTCACCATGAATCTTTCGACATTTGTCGAGGCAAACATTTGTTGTTTGGGGATTATGCGAAGAGGGAAAAATTAGAGTGGTTAACTTTTTCAATAAAAATAAGAAGCATATTTTTTTTTTTTTAGTCAGGCCTCTTTATTTTCCCATCCCTAAAGTAAAACCAGTGCCTTCAGAAGTCACATTAATTATTATTTATCATTTATTTACAGCCCGATTACTGCCGGACTCTAAAGCTCTTGGACATTTCTTGCGGACGATTAGTAAGCAAACAGAACCGTGAAGACAAAGAAACACACCACACAGGTCAGGAATGAATATGTGGATAGGTTTGAGGCATGGTTAAGTTATGGAACATCACGAGCTGGATTAAAGCACATTGTGCAATTGACCATCTGAAAATGAAACAAATATGGAAGAACTGAAAAACAATCAAACATGGCTATCAGTGTTTACTGAGAGGCTGTGTAGGTAGTGTGTCAATTAGATTAGCAAGTGCTTTGGAGGAGAAACTCAGGTAAGAAACTTTTGCACCACCTAAATTCTAGTGCAATTAAGAAAATAATGTTTCAAGGATCTATTATAAATTCCAGCTATTGTTGGAAAAAAGTAAGTAGGACACAAAGCAAACAGGGAAGAAAATGCTCTGCTTAGATTAGGTCAAAAATTAACTCGCTAGTCTACATGTAAAAACTAACACTGCACACCCTGCTGAAGACAAAATGCTCACCAAAATGGAGGTGAAGGCATTATGCTTTGTGTGTGCTTGTTTTTAGCAGTACAAGCTGGTCAGAGTTGATAAAAAAAACTGATGGCACTAAGTACAGTAGGGGTTCACCTTTCAGCATCAGAGAAAACCTACACAGACAGACAGAGTGGCTTTCCACAGTAGACTTTCCCAGTCAAAGTCCAAACCTAAATTTGACTGGTAATATGTTGCATAACATGAAATGTGAGGTCTACAGAGGTCAACCTCTGTCAGTTTTGACAGAGGTTTTCTGTCAAAACTGAATACTTTGGAAAGATGCTACGGGCAAGAATTTCAGTCTCTAGTTGTGCAATGCTGGTAGAAACAACCTGCACATCTGTTTTTATATTGCTGATCAGTACAGATTGTATACAAATGCACACCACACTTTATCAACACTTCTGGTGTCAATTTTCTTTTTGTCGTGTAACCAGCAGTGTATTACCAGGTCAAATCCAGTCAGTCACCACTATCACCGTGTGACCGTGTCCATGGAGTATTCTGACTTGATGAAGAACTATACCAATGCCTACACAAGTCAGAGTACTTGATGAAGTACTCTTATCCAAATAAACATAAAACATTTTAAAGAATATAGTTGTAATGTGCTGCAAGGTTGGAGACCTTGTCCTATTAGGCGATGGGGCCTGGATAATACCTGTGTTAAACGGAGGGCAGTCTGGCGAGGACAGGCGCTTAAATTCTGTAACAAAAATATGTTTTTATCTTTTTTAATCTTTTTTTCCCTAAATCTCTTTCTCTTTCTTACTGTGTGTTCAATGTTACATGCTGGTTTTATTTATTTTTTATTATGTAAAGCACCTTGAAATGCCTTACTGCTGAAATGTGCTATACAAATAAAATCTGATTGCTTGTAATGTGGAAAAAGCTGGAAAAGGTCTGAGTATTTTTGCAAAGTGCTGTGTTTACAATTCCACACTTATTGTGTTGTCTTACAATCAATATTACTGTGAACTCCTAAACATCAAATTCGATGTGAAAAATTAAGGTTTACTGAAATCAAACGCCACCATAATCTGTTAAACTGACATAGAGCAATCAAAGGTTAAATGTAGCCCCAACACCTCCTGTAAAATATGCATAGCAGTTGTAAATGCTATTAAATGTTGCCAATGTTAACAAATGATCACATGTCTATGACACTGTGATAATTTGCAAGGCAGCAGATGGTCAGTTGCAGGAAACTAAGAAATGACTGCAATGCAACGAGGATTGACCAAGAAATCAAAGCAGTCCATGTAATTTTTCAAGAAACAAGTTCCAGTTTTACTTCTGACAAATATCTATTCTCAGTTTTAAAGTTACTCGAGTATTATGTGTTATTTCAGTAGCTAGAATGGAATCATTGTCCAGGTCAGCTTTATTATGGTCACCTGCATGAAAAAAAGTAGCAAATAAGTGTCACCAAATACACTAATGTGATACTAATATGTATACTGACCATTCTGGTATAGTTTGTGGGAGCACTAGTGAGGGAAAGACGGTCAATGCCATAAGATGCGAAAATGGAGAAAATTCTAAAACTGTCCACAATAAAAAAAGATCAAAATAAAACTTTCATTGTTTAGAATATTTCTTGAAACCTTCACTGTTTTCCCATGTGGCTGTCGAAAACATTTGCACAAGTTTAATAATTATATAAATGCTGTAGCTACACCTGAAAAAATACAGGCAGAGTAAAAACTGCACTATGTTAGCTCCCAGTGGCAGAATCGTGTAAACTCATGCAGATATTTGAAACCCAATGCCAGGATTTAACAGTCCCCAATTCTTACCATTTGAGGCAATAAATAAATGGAAGATGTCCAACCAATCCATTCACATTAATCCCACTCAACCTGGTGCTTTCGACCTTGTGTTCTTTAAATTTCTTCTAACAAATGTAAATTCATATGAGAAAGATATTTTGATGATGAGTACTGAAGCTGTTGTTACTGTGATGCAGTCAGAAACAACCCACAGTTGACCTTTAAGTTTGTTTCTTCCTTTTGAACACCACGGCTGTTTCACTGACTTGAAGTGAATACTAGCACAAATATGTGTGTGTGTGGAAATAGTGAAACATCATGTTTGATTATGTGAAACATGATCAACCTGAGTTGATCTTAGATAAATAATATTTTCTGTTGCAACTACACTGTCTGCAAAAGAATTCAAACCCCTTGAACTTTTCCATGAACCTCCATGTGGTTTTACTGTTTGACAAAATGTGAAAAACTCCAATTAGCATCAAAACTTTGGCAAGGCATCGCATATCCTTATCAGCAAAAGTTTCTCAATGATCAATTCAGCATTCGACAGGATAGCTGTAGAATCAGACTTGGAATGTGGTTTTTAGTTTTGCAAGGTGAAGCAATCCAAACCAAAAGTCCTTAACTTTTGGCCTTGGCAGGCAGGGCCCACTAAATAATTCATCATCATCCAGAAATGTTTTACATTTCACAGAAATCTCTGCTCCAGTCTGCCTACTGATTGTAGTCACTGTAAACTGTTGATGCCTGTAGCATGTTATAATGGAAATACTTTTTTTTCTATTTATAAATTACACAAAAAGAAAAAAAAGACTTGACAGTTAAATTTTTTTTCCCACACTGTGTGTTTCTCTCTGGGGATTGGGAGATATTCAGTTGGCTTGCTTTGGTTTTCAGGTATTCTAGCCTAATGACTGACACAGTATTTCCCTCTGAGAGACAGATCATTAATGTGAGACAGCAGCCATGCAGTGTGAGTGTGAGAGGAGATGCAGGAACCTACATTGAGTTCTGCGGGCTTCCAGAAAAGTTGGGCGGCAGCAGCAACAACAACGACAGCAACAACAGTAACAACAGAGCACATCATATACCAAGGCACAACACTATGGCAAATACCTAAAAACTCCTGTTTAAACTGACACCATGCGGAAGAACTGAGACACGGAGCTCATCACAGGTGAAACTAACGATGGAAAATGCAAACCCCCGTTATCCAAACGCATCAAATAATCATTAGCAATGATTATTTTTCATTCCAAACTTTTGTCAATGCTTTCTGTTGCCAGTTTCCAGTCCTGAGTACAAGAAAATCACAGCTCATGTGCTCCTAGTGAAAGAAAATAACATGAAGTATATAGCCTGCTGCACTGTTTAAAATGGAAACTAAAAGTCAAAAGCATTGCACTATCAAAGTTTTTAAAAGACCTTGCCACTGAAGCGATACTATAACAACTCAAAGACAGTAGGAATAGATAGGAATCTAAATGATCATTTAATAGAGGAGGCAGTAGATTACAGTAAACAGAAATGCCATTAAAAGCTAAGCCTAACAGTGGCGGTTTTTGAAATGGGCAAAAGGGCTCTCTGCCCAGGGCAGCACAATGTCAGGAATGCCATGAGGCAAAAGAAAGAGGAAACTTTACAACCAGTCTCCCCCTTCCATACAAACATACACATTCGCACGAACCATCGCCAAACCCAAACAAGCTGTATTGTCTGTTTGCACCTTCTGTGTTATTCACAATGTGAGAAAGTGTGAGAAAATATTGCTACATATGGCAGGTGACCTTTGTGTTGGTTTCACAACCTGTGGTTCTGATCTAAGTTAAATTATTCAATGTGTTTTCAGGGAGCCTTGACTATCTCTGGATGCATATCAATCATATATAACCTGGTTGTTGGGTTATTCTGCTTACAGTACTGTCTGAGATTTAACAAAAAAAAAATTTAAAACACAAAAAATCCTTTTTATACTCTCACAATATTATGGACACTGTATTTGAGACGAGTATAAAGGATAATAGACTGGTCAATTATGGATTTATTTATTCTACAGTAATTACAGACAGTCCAAAAATGTGTTTAAATACTATGAACAAAATGTGAACATGACAGATTTGTTAAAAAAAAAAGCTTTCTACACTTACTGTAAGAGAATGAGAGCAAGAAGAATTACTTCTCTGAAACAGTTTTGTGTGCAAGGTGTTTTGTTGTCTTTTCATAACATTTGCAAGACATTGAAACTGTTGATTTAAAATTTGTGTTCAATGACCTTTTTGCTTGTGTTTTAAGCGATACCATTAAGTCTTTCTTGTAATGTTTGTAAAGGATGTTTTTATTGTAATATTTGATGCGGACCCAAGGAAGAATAGTCCCTAGTAAAGTAGAGACTAGTGGGGAATCCTTCAACAAACAGATCAATAAGCTTTTTCTCAATAGGACACAGTGGAAAAATTGTCTTTCCTTGCCAAATCGGCTTTTTGTTTGAAAAAGTGGAACGAGGGTCTCACCTGGGGCACCATTCATGCAAGAACCGCCACTGCCCAACAAGATTGTGTAAAAACAGAAAAATTAGTTAGCATTTGGATGCGTGCAAAATCAGGCAAGTAAGGGGTTTGTTTTATTCCACCTTCGGGAAAAAAATAAATAACATGCTGCAAGCAACACCCACTCAAACCATGCAGAAAACAAAATAAAAATAATAATAATAATAATAATATGACTATTTCACAAACAATGGATTCATCAGGTTAAATCGAGCTTCGACAAGCACTACATTTTATCTTTTACAGAGCATTCCAAGCCAGTAATTCAGATTTTACTCTAGATTTGCTTCAATTTGTCTACGGTTTAAAAACAAGCACTCACATGTTTGGACAGGTCTGGGCTTTTAGAGTCCACATCATACCTGAGAGGGGGAAAAAAATAAAAGACCAAAGCATAACTTTTAGTAGAGACAATATGAACAAGTCTAGATATTTCATTTATCATACTCTCAAATCAAAAATGAAATGGAACTACAAAAGACTGCAGTTGCTAGAAATAAAAAAGGAGGTGTCATTTGTGCCATGTGCTTTGTTAAATTTTGGCCTTTGCTTTTTGTTTCTGAAATTCAAAGGAATGCTGTCACAATCAATCACATGAAGGAAAGAGGCAACTAACTGTATAAAAGTATGATTTGAAACTAAAACCCCAAAGAAAAGATGGTAACACAAAGACAAATACGTCATATTTTAATGTGCTAGACTGAAAACCTGTGTGTTTGATGAGGTGACCAGAAAAGCGTAATCAAATGTGTTAATTCAGAGGAGGCCAAATGAAAAGAACCTGGATCTGAGTATCTTCTCAGATGTTACCATTTGTGCTGCTCAGTAATTAAGGATGGGCTCAGCCCGACCTTTATTTCCTGAGAGCTGAACCTAATCTGATTTGCATGTGAATATAAAACAATGAAAGTGAGGGAAAGAGAACATATGTGAAGGCCAATATCAAACATATGACAGAAACAATGGATCCTTTTTATTCAGTAATCAGGTCTGAGCTACGTCGCATAAATCTTTTTATTTATTTTTGTTTGTTTTAACTGATGGACATACAACAATTATAAAAATACAGTCAAACACTTCAACTCTGAGCTCTGAACTGAACAGGTTCCCTCATCATCAAGATGAACTGATCTGGAAAATGTTGTCGACGGTGCCATGTTTTCTTTACATGTAAAGCCCAGTATTGGTTGCTTATGTTAACATACAGACCCATAAAAAATTATTCAGACCTAAACATATTTTCTTAAAGCACAATCTTCCTCTTTATTGCTCTGCCTGTTTCTGTTGCACACTGTAGATGTTACTTCCTGAGGTGTGAAGAACAATAAAACATGTCAATCTAGCAGATTCTCCCATCTGAGCTGTGAATCTCTGCATCTCATCCAGAGTGACTATGATCCTTTTTGGCTGCTTCTCTACTAAATGTTTTCTTTTTCTAGCTTGTCAGTTGTCATAGATGGGCCTCGTTTTGATAGTTTTGTAATTGTGCCGAAGTCTTTCTACTCCAACACTTTCCATTTTCAGGTGATGATGGATTGAGCAGAGCTTTGTAAGACGATCAAAGCTTGAGAGGTTGTTGTAAAACCTATCCTGGAGCATTATCCCTGACCTGTCGGCTTTGATCCTTGGTCTTCATGATGCCGTTTGTTTGCTAATGTTCTCTGACAAACCTCTGAGGTCTTCACAGCACCACTGGATATATAATGAGAACATTATTAGACACATCTAGACTGTGACTTCTGAGGGCAATTCATCCCCTGGTTTAGATTAAGGCGTATCCGAGGAAACTGGGGCTGAATTATGCACTACTTTGCATTGTTTTAACCATATTTAATGTATAAAGATTTGATGTTGTTTAAAAAAATGTAAACGGCTCAAATGGTTTCATTTTTTACAAAACACAATATACAAAACCATAGTGGTTACAGGGGTGATTTATGTATCACTTTCAGTTTACATATTTAAAAAAAAATAACGGTATCCAGCAATAAATATCCAGAACAGTCATTCTATTTTTTAGGTCAAGCTCATATTCTATGCTATGAACCATTTTTGAGGGCGTAAAAAAGTCATGACTGAAATTTGACACATAAGTTTGAAGGCTTTGTACCATTTGAACATACTGATAACATGGCTTGCATTATCTTTTAATTATTTTGGTATTCTCATCACTGCTAGTAGACATCAAAGAGAAGAAGAAAACAGGACAGAAGATTATAAATAACTCACAAGTCAAAGCGCAGATTCTGTTTCTCCTCAAAAAAGTAGTCCAAGATGTACTTTCTAACAAAGTCGGGGTTTAGGGTGTTGTCTATCACCTCCGTCCTGCCGAACTACGAAGGGAAAAAAATTAGATGAAAGTAAGGAGACAGAAATGATGAATGGAGACGAAAACTGGAAAAACAACAGAAACAAAATCTTTGCGGTAGTAAATCAGGCCTTATTTTAAGTGGCTACTGTGCAAAGAAGCTAGTTTTCCTTTAATTCCAGTATCCCCACCTTTATCCCTAATTACAAAAAGATAACCCACTCATCAAAGCCCTACAGGAAGCAAGAGATAAGTAAAAGATCCTGTGAAAATGTGTAGGCAGAGAAAATAAAGAGTCTAAGAATAAAAATGGCATAGGAAGTACAAAGAGCAGGCAGAAGAAAAGGGGGTATTACTCAAAACTAAGGATTTGGACAGAAAAGGAGGTGAGAGGATGGGGGTGGAAACAGCAGAGGTGGAGAAGAGTAGTGATTAAAGCTTCCTAATTAGTGGGATTTTCACTTCCAAGGTGCCAAACGAAGGAAAATATGGCTAGAAAACACCTATAAAATGACATAAACCTTACATGCTTAAACACAGTTAGTTGAGCAGAGTTTCACAGGAGTTGGTGTCAAGCACACATAAAATAAAATATTTTTGCAGAAATTTCATATAGCACTCGATCAAGAAATTTGCTACATGAAAAATGCTTACCACATTCTCTGTTTGTTGTATAGTCTCTTGCTGAATCTCAGTTTTTTTTTTACACGCCACTCTGAATTGTGCCGATAAAGAGTTTCTATTACCATAGAATCTCTCTTTTATCTTTTTGTTAGTCAGTCCGTAACTTTTGATGAATAAGCTCAACTTAATTATAAGTACTTTCGATATTTTACTTCTGGACAACAAAATCAATGACAGTGGTTGTTTTGGCCTCATTCTGTATTTTAACCTTTTTCAGTGAGAATGGCAAGAGGTGTTAGAGGTTAAAACTGGATTATAAGCCACTATTTTAGTACGTGCTTTGCATACTGTGATGCATCTAAAATATGGCTATTTTCCAACAGGTTATAGATTGGCCTACGGTGTGACAAAGAGGAGAGTATAAGCTCAAGAGCAAATTTGCCTCAGAACAAAAATGACATTGTGAGTGACAACAAAGGTAGATGAAGATAGCGATCGATGACTTTTTCTCATAGGCTACTGTATATTTTTTTAAGCAGCCAGGTTTAGGTTTAATATTTATGTATGTTACAAGTACGTATTTAATTAAAAGTAAAAAGAAGAAAAATGTGTCTAAATATCTCATGTTATAACCTGGATAGCTGCAGCTTATAGACAAATTGTCTGTGTATGTACAGACATTTTTTCCTCTTCAAAGTTAATGGATGTGGCTTGTAATCAGGTGTGCTCAATAGTCTGGAAATTACGGTAGCCTGATTTTCCACACAATGGTGGTGAAATTGATCACTGTTGGATGTTAATAAGGATTTTTCACTTATTGCAGTAAAAACACTGGCAGTATAAACTCCGGGCACTTAGGAAAACATGACACATTGTTTACTACCTCCTTGCTTGGTTTGATACCTCTTTTTCCAAAGAACCCACTAACTGACTTGTGTAAGTGGGAAACGGAAATAAAAGGCAGAAATTTAATCTGTGCTGCACCTTGAGTCTCCAAGACCCCGAGGTGTTGATGAAGCTGTGAGCACATGTTAGTAAAGAGGCGGGTAATGGTTAAAGATGAGCTCTGTAATGTGATTTCCCCACTGAGTGGAGGAGACAATACTGTTGTGCAGAGTTCATTAGATGCCGCATGACTGCAGGAGTTGGCTAATGAGAATCTGGCATGAAGTCCCTGAATTTTCACCCTCACTATGTCACACACATACGCAAACTGAGTCTCCACAGATGTGTTGCACATGTGGCTAACTTGGCTAACTGAACTCTTCAGTTCAGGCAACAGCTCGACTTTAGAGTGCCTGACGTTAGAATCTGAAAATGCCTCCAAAAACACTGTCAGACTGTGGGTGTTCCCACCAGAGTAGGGCAATAAAAAAATGCGAGGATAATTCTTTGCCTTGGTGATAGGTTTTCAGTCCCAAACTTGACCAAAATTTTATTATCTTCTTCCCCGGAGCACAAACAAACCACAGCTGGGGATTTGTGTTGTTTCGTTGACCAACATGGGATTTTACTGTCCTCATGGGTTTTTGAGTAGACGGTTGCATACTGCTGCAATAATGAGCTTGGCGGTTTCTTCTGCTTTCACAGGCAGAGGTAAATGACACTACTGTGAATTAGTGTGAGACTAACCTTTTTTTTTTTTAGCTGTGGCCTTCACTTAAAAAAAGCTCTGTTGTGCATGCAGCAATTGCTCAACACCAACGAAAAGAGAAACACACTGCAAGCAGAAAAAACATTCTGTAAACCCCCAGGAATAAAAGAGCATCAGGAGCATTCTGCCTGGTTGGGGAGGAATTTTCATAGAGATGCTAAAAGTGTTGTGTGTCTAAATGAGAAAAAAATAATCCGAAGCTTGGCTTGAGCTTGAGCTGTTTTTGCATAAACAGAAGAACACTCAGAAATGTACACATACAATAAAAAAATCCCTATTATTTATTGTATCTGTACAATATATATTATAACTAACACTACAATATGTTTTATTTTTTCTGTAAGATGTATTTTAATAAATTAATTTTTTATTGAGGAATACATTTAGACTCCCACATTTATGCTCTCTTGAAATAACATCACACAAGCGTATCACTTATGAAGCAGTCCACACAATGCTAAAGAAATCACAAGAAATGCTCTAAGGTTTTGTGTTAGATGGCGGCATTGAATGTAGACTTTAAAAAAACCACATTGGACCAATACAAGCAGACATGCCTCCACTGCATACCCACTTTTTGCGCCACTGCCTCCACAAACAATCACAGATTGCTGAAACCTTTCAGTGGACTTCAAGTGATGCAGATCCTGCATCCTGGTATTGGTACACATTTTCCTATCACACTTTCTACAAATGTCCTATAGGATATACCACTCTGTGAACAACAGCCTTCTACAGCAAAGACCCCTTATGGGTTATCCTTTTGGTGGAGGGTGTCAACATCTCCCTTCTGGATTATCTGTTTAATCATTTGGGGTGCATTCACACCAGCCCTGTTCAGACCACTTTAATTGAACCCTAGATTCCAGACTTTTCAGTCTGTTTTAGGGAGGTGTGAATGTGCAAACGAATTCTAATGTGGACTAAAAAAGAAAACTCTGGTCTCAGTTCGATTGAAGTGAATTCTGGCGCGGTTTGAATATGCAGATCCAAGTGGGTCGAACACTGTTTTAAAGGGAAGAAGTGAATAATAGTGCAGGACTTTCTGGGTAAATACTACCAAAGCAAACTTGCATGTCTAGAGCTAGAGGGAGAAATTGTTTATGGTCTTTTACCAAAGCCGAAATAAAATCCTACAACCACTGCAATCTAACGCCACGTCATTTCATGAAGAAGAAAGTTGATCTCATGTCGTCTTTGGAGGTTTTTTATGTAATTTCTTTCTGAAAATGTAACAAATGTTGGAATTTTAGTATCCAATCCAACAAATTATACCATATAAATACCCTTAAAAACTCAGGAAACATCTGCAGGTGCGTTGAGTTGATTACCTTATTATGGTGTCACACCATGAGTTTCCAATATTTACGTTTTTACAATATTTACATTTTTTTCAGACTTTCAATGTCGGGTTTTTACAATCTGTGGTAGATAGACAGTAGGTACTTTCTTTTTTCCTATGGGTTTGTCATGAAGCTGTAATTGTAACACTTTTTTCAAGAAATATAGCAGATAAACTCTACAGGGCATGCCATTTAACTGTGTGGGTTTAAAATTTCTCAGCTATTAAACTGCAATGGAGTTATAAATCTTTTCCACTGAACCAAAATTATTAAACATTCTGGGGAAAATAGCTGCTGGTTGAGTGCAGTCAGTCAAAGCAAGAAATTGCCTTAAAGTATTTTCAAACCAATCTTGAGCAGAGTACCGTGGTGTATGGGGTAATGTCCATCTGGGAAAAAAAGACCAGAGGGCACACAAAA
Source organism: Micropoecilia bifurca (assembly GCA_903067075.1). Taxonomy (NCBI): domain Eukaryota; kingdom Metazoa; phylum Chordata; class Actinopteri; order Cyprinodontiformes; family Poeciliidae; genus Micropoecilia; species Micropoecilia bifurca. The sequence goes on from CAEGAF010100360.1 coordinate 16,378, forward strand.
ATCTTGGTAATTTAAGATAAGCCAAAAAGGATACACATAACCTTTATCAAGAATCTTCTGCATGATCTACCACCTGGAGGAAATGTAAATAGTCATTTATTGTGGCCGAGACTTGACCTGTGTGCTGCAGGGTACCGTCAGAAAATACTTTGCTTTACAGTGCCTTGAGAAAGTATTCTTACCTCCTGAACCTTTTCACTTTTGTGACAAAAATTCTTGGCGAAAGAAAGAGGAATTATTATTTTATGCAACATTCATCTAAATTGTCTTTCTTACTCTGACACCACGAAATAAAATCCAGAAATCAGTATGTACCTAATTAGTAAATAGATAAAATGTGTCATTTAACCTGATTAGAAATGCAGCTGTTCTTTATCAGTTGCATCTGAAAGATGACGCTACAAAGTATTAAACCATAATAAGCTTTAATTTGTAAAAAAAAAAAAAAAAAAAAAAAGCAAAAAAAAAAAATAAGAATAAAAAAATAAAAAAAAATAAAAAAAACATTTTATTTTCAATTATACAAAGCGTCAAAAAAACACGTTTTGGATT
>CAEGAF010100364.1:0-14142 GCA_903067075.1 Micropoecilia bifurca
GTGTGTGTGTGTGTGTGTGTGTGTGTGTGTGTGTGTGTGTGTGTGTGTGTGTGTGTGTGTGTGTGTGTGTTTAGAAACAGGCTTCTGCAGCGAATCTACCAAATGACCACACAGCAGCATAAAAAGGAGTGAATTTCAGCCCCCCAAAAAAACTCTCTGAAATTTTCCAACAAATTGTCTGAATTTGAAAAGTTCTAAATTTGATAGAAAAAACTTGAACATTTCCGAGTTTAGAAATTTCAACTTTTGACAAAAAAATTTCCAAAAGTACAAAAATTTCAACTTGAAACTAAAATTTTGAGATTAATGTCATTCATTTTCAAGAAAAAAAACTTGGAGGCTTCAAAAATTGCAAATTTGTAGAAAGGCTCAAATATTTTTCTAGAAAAATGTGAAATTTTATAGACTTTTCAGGCTAACAGAACACGCATGAAACGTGTCTGGGTCTCACTCAACAGTCCTTCTGCCATGCAAGGATGCCACTGAATTATTTAACTACTACTTAGATTCCGTGGTTAAATTAAACTATGCAAACAAGAGCAAACTGAATTAAAATCACATCAGCAGCAAATGAAGCTACTGTTTGACAAAACAGCTTAAACGTCTTCAATGACGCGCATTTGAAGAGGAAGGCCTGATGAAACTGCTGTCTTCAGCACTTTTCTTCGCAGGGCTTCTTATCTACTTAATCACCGACGTAGCACTGCACTTTCTGGACTGCCTCTAATCAGCGTGGGAACTGTGGAAACATTTACCCAATGCTGAGGAGCTCTTCTATAGGGCTTAAGGAGCTGTGAGATGTGGGAAGTGGATTCGTTAAGAGAACATAAACGACGAGAGCAAATATCTGTCAAGTGTGTTCCTTCAGGATCGCATGCCAGTCAAGGCAAATCGACTTTTGTCCTGCGTTTTACTGGAAGTTTAGGTATTTAAGGACTGTATGCTGTGAGCGCCAAAGTTCTTTGTGTGTTCAGGTTGCAAATAGAGAAATTATGAGCTTGTAACCATACTATTAGTAAAACTGATGGCATTTACGCTAAAATTAAAATATAATTTTGATAAATTTGCAAATGGCAACAATGGTAGAAAAAAAATCAGAATCTTGTATACCTAGAATGTACCAATGGAGGACATTACCTTGATGGAGAGATAGACAAGCAGATGAATCAGTATATCATTTCAGAAAGAGCTCAAACAAAATTATTAATCAAGGATTTTAACATTTTAATCTAGCAAATCTCATCTAGGATACAAGGCCAGACTTAAATATTCTACTGAATATTATATCTTCATTCCGTATCCTCGTGAATTCATTATTCAAAAACTTGACATTTCTCTTGAATGAACTGAAAACTAAAAAAAATATTTTTACATACTAATCTGTATAAAAAATATGACTTACAAATGTTTAAACATTGGTGCTGCCAGCACTTTGGTTTGTTCCATTTCTTGGCCAATGTCAGCTGAAGCAGGCTCACTGTTTTCATGACTCAGCACACTGATGAGTCATGACTGAGAATCAGCGTTCAGAGAACGAGAGAGAGGGAGGGAGAAAGAGAGAACGAGAGAGGGAGGTAGAGAAAATATGTCACTGATGAAGTGTGTTTAGCCCACTGCAAAGTCAAACTGTTGAGAGAGAAACTGATGTCTATGGAGCAAAATGCAGTTCTGGAGGAGGAATGGCAGAACGCTGGATGCCAGATTGGACAAAAGCAGGACAGTTTAACTGAAGGGACATGGACACAAAACGTAATTTTTCATTATTAAACTGTTAAGTTCAAATATTAACTTTAATCATTTGTAGAAAACTACTAGACATGCACAAAAAAGGTCGTAAGGATTCTGAATCAATTCAAACTGGTCTACAATCTATCTTAAAATGCATTCAAGTTGGATGTTTTAAACGCACTACTGTATTTGCGAATTAACTCTATATAGCTAATATTAGAAATTTAAGTCATGGAATTATATTCAGAAATTTTTCTTTAAATATAAACTGATTCTCATAATAGTTTAAACAGAACCATGTGAATAGAAACGTTGGTTTCTGAATAAAAAATCGTTTCTGAATAGACTTGTGGCCCTAAAAATCTGAATCTCATCGCTAGACATTTGCAGATCGAAAAATGATGCATCTTAGTTACGTTTCTGCACAGCTTTATTTAATTAGCTCAGGGCTGCTGTTATAATAATCATCTGCACTGATCTATTTATTCAACACATATTTTTTCATTATCCAATTTTTTTTAAATTTTGATTAAAAAAAATCTAATTTTTTTCAGCCAGTGTTTCATATACTGGCTGAAAGAGTCTCATTTTGCTCTAATCATTTACAGGCTCTGTCTGAGCTTCAGTTTCCAAGCATAACCATGCATTTTACAAGCCGCCACAAACACAACTCAATGTGTTTGTGTCAAGCAGCTTAAGGCACTCTCTCAGGTCAGACTCATTGTCTGGGCGCCTTATTTTTCTCTGAATTAATGTAAATCTGGACCCACGTTTACTGATTCATACTGGACCTGGTGTGCCAATGCACAGACTTCATCCTGCCAACTCTGTTTATTTTTCTGCTGCTCGTCTTATAAAACACTACTGTATAGATGTCTAAAACCTGGCATGTAACAAAGCTCTTATTAATAATTCCTAATCATGCTGCACTGAAATGTCAATTTTACTGCATAGTTTTTATTTTAACACATTTTGTTTTTATATATATATATTTTTTTATTCTGTGATGTACACTTGGTATCATGGCTGTTAAAAAATTAAATAGTTATTGATATTCAAAAGAAAATGTTCAATAAATTCTAATCCCAAAGAATTAATATTTTCCTCTGTGAAATGAGATCCTCTGCAATACACATACAAATAACTTTTCAGCAAGGTTGTTTTAAATCAATAATTTCTTAATATTGATGAAAAAAATTCTACTTCCACTGGCAGATTATTTCACTTAACTAGGGAAAATGTCTGCCAGTGTAACAAATGCTTCTTATCTATATTCAAGAATTCAATGCCATCAGGCATCACCATCTACAATAACGCTTTGAAGAATTTGAATTACTGTGAGTTAGAACATTTAATTTCCCCTTGGGATCAATGGTATTTTTGGATTTTGAATTCATGACTGAAAACAATATTTTGCTATAAAGTTACTTGCATGTTAGTTTTGCCTTATTTCTAAACTAAGTTATTCAAACTAGAAAGTAGACCTAGTATCTGAAAACTGTTTCTCTTTCTTGAAACTTGGTGAAAAATTTTATTTCATGTAATGAGTGTAAAAAGCGTTGATAAATATACCGCAGACGAAAGTTTGGACAGAAATCCAAATATTCCCTTAGAAGCAAGTTTACTTGAAAACTACAACTAAATGTTTCTATACATTTGCTTTAGTTCATTTATGAAAATCCAAATTGTGATAACTTGTTTAAACATAATTTGGTCATGCAACAATGATTTTATACCACTATGATATTTGTACTAGATTTTAACACACTGAGGATACTACGTTGACCTAAACAGATCCAGGCCCAGTAGTGCTGGTGAGACGAGCTCACACTGATTGGTGCACAGACAAACCACCAGAGTTTTGAACGATTCCTTCCGATCACAGAGAGGATGGCAGGTTCGGTGCAGCCTCTCTGCCTCTCTGCAACACATTCACAAAATGGGACTGCAAGCAGTGCACTGCAGGGGGCAGCCTCTCGGTGAAAAGTCAGAGGGCAAAAGCTAGAACTGAGGCATAGTTAAGTGTTCAGTTTACAGGTTGAAGCTTCAGGAGACGTTTTTTATTACCAAGAATCACAGGAAAGTTGAGAATAAAACTATATACTGGAAATAGTGAACACTTAACAGTCTTTGTACATTAAACAATAGGATTTATAGACTGCACTAAGAATAAGACATTATTCTGTCTTTGATTTGTGACAGAGTAAAACGTAATGCTAATGGCTTTAATGGTCTTTTTGCCTAGACCTTTCAAAAAACGGTTTCCCTATTCACTGCGCAAAAAATCTAAAGACTCAAGAAATTGTGAGTCTTTACAAATGACCCACAATGCAAAATTCTGTTAATTTTCAAAGGGGCACTATAATATTTTATAGCATAATCAAGAAATGATGTTAACTTCAGTTAACTATATATGCTGTATAGATTAAATGCAACTTGAAAGAAATTTGACTGCGGCAGTGTCGAGGATTAAGACCTCCATATGCAGTTTGTGCTTAACCCCTCTGCCGCCACAGCACCCAGATAAGCCTATTAAACAGGAAGTAAAAATGTATACCTGACTGAAAGCTGATCCTGAATCCATGACCTGAACCAAACCATGGATTTTGTGAGCCGTTCCACCCCTACTGCTTGCACAACTCATTAGGTAACCAATAGAGACAGGAAGAACAGCAGCAAAAAAGAGGCTGAGAACCACAAAAAAAAATATATATATATATATTATATATATATATATATATATATATATAAACCTTTTCTGACTGAGCTGACTTTTCTGATGGGATGGAAATACTCTGATGCTGTGGTGCAGGGTAGAGCTGAAAAATACAGTTTGGGCAAATTGGCACTTTTCATGGTGTTCCTTCCAACTAGGGTTAAAACTGAAGGTTTTCTAAAGCGGTTTGATCTTCTGTTTGACTAGCACAATATCTTGGATGTATTCAGTCAGAACTCAGCCAGATGATTAGCTCTGGCCAAGAAAATATCCTAAAACATTTAAAAGTAAAAAAAACCAGAGCAGAGATGTAAAAATGTTTTCCTTTCTTTGGAAACAAAGGGAAAATCTAGCCTGCAGTGCTTTTGAAAAGATATACAACAATTCAAACAGATTTTCTTAAAGGGTTTCCAAATTACACACGGTATCAAGCTGGTTCTAAAGCAGTTCACTTGTGATGGGGAGAATTAAAGCGAGCTAACGTAGAGCAAAGAGAGAAAGTCTGTATATATTTTCTACTAGAAAATATATATACATTTTAAGGGTAATTACATAAAGACAAAATATGAACATGTGTGCATTGTGCACACCAGGCAGTAGTTCTGTCTGTTTTGTCCACGTGTTTTTTTTACACTTTCACAATTTCACAAACACTGTCGGAAAAGAGCCCATATATTTGTGGATCCAACACACACACACAGCAGTGCAGACTGCCACTGGTCTTTACCCGTCTAGCGCCTTCGTTCCACCAACACAATACTGTCGCATTTCGCCGTGTCACATGAACTTGCAGACAGACGAGGCTCTTCTGTGTGTGTGTGTGTGCGTGTGTGTGTGTGTGTGTGTAAGCAAAAGCAGGAGTGGAGTTCAGATTCCAGCTGATCCGTCAGCAGCAGACAAGCTCCATCAAGTCTGTCTCCTCCAGCAAACACACACTCCGCCTCTTGCCTCAGGAGGTGAGAAGCTGCTAATTGGCAAAGGGCAAAAGAACACGCACGCACACAGACGGAGAGTCAGGTACGCGCGCACACACACACTAATAAGAACAAAGAAGCAGACAGACACAGAAGTCTGGCTCTGAGAAGCACTTTTTCCAAAGTGTGTGTACTTCGAACGGCGCAACCTGGCAGACGTTACTAGAGCTAAGAATACACACTGCCTGCCTGCCGAGTTTCTCTGCAACTTACCTTGTTGATAATCCAGTTGATCCCCCCATTCCCTTTACGCTTGCTTTAGTCATTTTATGCTATGGCTAAAATATAAGGGACTGCAATAATCATTCACTTCCCAGATCTCCATTAGGCAGAATATATGTGCATTCTGGACTTTTACACGTGAGAAAAAAAAAAACTACCAAGTGGAAATATTTGAACATCCTGGGATTCATGACAACATGCTAAAGTTCTAGTTAAAAAAAAGGCACACACCCAAAGGCTGGAGAATTAATGAGCAAGTGCTGAGGTTGTTTTACCAACAGTTGACATCCCCCTCTTAAGAAGATATGATGAAAATAATTAGAGAGCGTTGCTGGGGTGCTAATATGAGGCTTTTTTTTATAGGATCCCTGTGGAATCACAAGCCATCGTGACGACCTGCAGACATTTCATACAAGTGTGACCCAGTTTTTTTTCTGTTCCTATGGAGATCCCAAACACAATTCCCAACATAAATACAACACAATACTGTTAATGTGGGAAAGCTGTATTAATCTAAGACTCTAACCTGTATCGGCCCGTGTGAACATAACTCTACAACGAAGCGTTATTGTAAAGTACCACATAAGGCTGCAGGCGAAACATTAACTGCTAGCCCTTAATCCACGAATTTCTTAACTTTCTGTGTATCAAGATTAAGAGAGCATTTAAAGCCTTCAACAATGTCTTATGAAAATCCCCAAGCATGAATGGATTTTATTTGATATCCCAACACAATGCAGCTCAAAATTATGAAATGGAAGGAATTTTACTTTTCTCAACAAATAAAAACAAAGTTTATTCTTAGCCCATCTTACAGACTGAGATGTATCACTATTCTCAGCCTCGTTCAGACTGATTGGACAGACAGCATCTGTGAGCGTCCATGATTAGAGTCGGTGTCCTGTTAGAAAGTGAACCTTAAATATCAAATGTTTGGTTGCATCCAACAGGTTTGCTTTCAAGTTTATTGTGTATTTATCTCACTTATCCATCTTCACTTTTCTCCCACACTTCAGCCTAATGGCCGACTTGTGGTCACATATGCGGGCATTTGTATTGGCACACACACACCTTTCGTTCACAGCGCAGTCCTCCTGGGAACTATCCTCCCACTCAGTACCTGTATTCTTTGGTTTGCTTACCATTGTCATGAAGGGAGTGCCACAATGTAGTCAAAAATCAACTTAGCAATTTCCATTAATAATATCCAACCTACACAATTGTCATCTTTCTTCACTGCTCTGTCCTCCCGCTGAGCTAGATTTCTAATTTAGAATTGCAGTCTGGCTTTACAGGGTTGTAGTTTGGCAATGGCATTGGAAGGAATGAACAACGTCATTCAGTCTGAGTTGTTCATGCTTCTAAATATTGAGCAGTTAATGTTAGAACAAGAGGAATGTCTAAGACACTTTGTTAGCAAAGATGTCATAGCCCTACTCCCCATCGTTTTGTTTACAGAGTGTGCAGGTTTTGTTATGCTTCCTAGCGTAGCGTAGCATGACATACGTCATGGACAAGCATTAGCAATCGCCAACTTCAACAGAATCCAGGCCTCCAGCAATCAACCATTTCTCAATAACCGAAGGTCCAGACCTTCTGTACGACACAAAGCGTTGAACTAGGTGCTGGTTTTCACCAGGCTAGGTATTTTGTGAGAAATTGTACAAATGTACATAATTCCTCACCCTGTCTGATAAACGCTCCTCAAAAGTATTCATGACCTCTGCGTATACAAAAACTAGATGATGGAATAGTGGACAGGTTGAAGTGAAATAACAAAACCGTCTAAATGCATTTCTCATAAAATGTCCCCACAAACGTCTGACCAATCACACAACAGAGCTCAGTGCGAAGTAGTTTGGCCTGATGTCGAGAAGGGGAGGAGAACGAAACAAAATGACGCACTTTTTGTCATGCAGCTACGTCAAAGACAGCAGATTTTGACAGTTTCAGTGCAGTATAAGAGTCGTAGGGTTGCACAACAAATAAATATTACGTCATTACAATATCATTGTGTGGAATATTTATATCAAAAATGAGTGTTTGGAATACAATAATGGCTGGCTACTGTAAATGTGTATCTCAAGTGATGAAAGCAAAGAAGTTCAGAAGACAGACTTTTCTCAACTATATACACTATATTGTGTCAAAGGAAATTAATTTAAAAGAAGGAAAGACTGCAGAGCCTGCTGTCATAGATGACAGTAAACAAACAAAGAAAGAAAGTGTGTCAATTACATGGTGTCACACTTAATGACTCCCTCATTCAAGAAATCTCACGGTCATCTCTCCCAGTAGGATGTCTGGATGAGCATATTCACTGTAGAGATCTCCACTTGACTCTAGCATAGTGAATTAATAAGTCTCTTGGCTCTACAATGAGAAATTACACATCAGACATTACAGAAGCATCTTATCAAGCTGAAGGAATTTTAAAGAACTTAACCTTGATCACCAGACCAAATACAGACAACCACAATCTCAACATGGTCAGACATAATTCACTAATGAGAGAGAGAACCATGGTTTTCTTTGGGCTGAAAGTAATTGTTTGTACAGTGAAGAATTTTATTCTGAGACCAACCCAAGGACGACAACCCATCGTTGCTGCTCACAGCACGGAGGTTGTTGGTTCAAATCAGAACAGAAATCTTTCTGCATGGAGTTCAGAGTTGGATTTGGGTTCTCTATTGGTACACTGGCTTCCTTCCATCATCCAAAAACACAAGTAAAAGTTAAATGGCCACTCTATATTTTGCTTCAGTATTAGTGTTCCCCTTTGACTGGAAACCTACCCATGGTGCACCTAGATGTGTTCCAACAGTGACAACAAGCATCATGCACCTTTCAGGAATGAGTTACCAGTACTCAGAATTTGACCCAGAAGGTGATATTATCAACCACTCCAGGATGGATTGTAAAGGTTCTGAGCAAGAATCTGCACTAGAAAGGTGAACTTTGATGTACTTGCTAAAACAATCATTGACATCTTACAAAACTATATTCAGTCCAATTCAGTTTGTTTCTATAACCCTCAATTCACAGCACAATCAATTCAATCCAACCAGTCAGATTCAAAGTCAATCATGTCTTCCTTTTGATCCAAGTCATCAAGCAAAAAAGATTCCTGTCTAAGGCAATCTATCCGATTGCATTGTCACTGACTTGCAGAATTTACACCTTTAATGTACATTACATTTAAAAAGCAATGTGCATTTAGACCATTTAAACTACCACAATGTCAGTGTGAACCAATAATACTGTTACTTTTAAGACAGTCCACTGTACAAAGCATTGTACAGTGATGCCCCCTCAAAGATTTATTCTGTTAAATATTTTTGCTACACTTACATGTTTCAGCTGATTTTTTTAGCATCAGATGTAGATTATGTATAAAAAAAAATAAAATAAAAAATAAAAAAAAATCAAAGCTATTCAGACCAGACTGGCTCAGGTGAAAAAGCAATAATCTAATCATAAAATCAGTTTGATTAACAATTGTTTCAATTTCACAAACCGGGTCCGATTATGCCAGAATGTTGCAATTACAAAAATACTTAAAAAGAACCTGTCTGACTGCATGAAGTAGTGTAAAGCATCATGTCAGAAAGTAATACATCACACCTTGATCTAACAATTCAATAACATGGGATGACAAACACTATACTGATCTCCATCAGTCTGAAAAAAGTTACATAGCCAATTCAAAGGAATTGGGACTCCAAACCTCAGAAGACGCCATTGTCCACAGAGAAAAAGAAGAAAAAAAAAGATCATTGGTGAATGTTCTTTTTAGTGACCACTGGCCAGCTGGACAAAGTGCATACAACTCACCTTGGAGGTCACAACAGAAGCAGAACATAAAGGTTCAGGTCAAATTTGCCATTAAAAAAAAGAAAAAGAAACCATCTGAGATTATCCCAAAATACCCTGGAAAACAATTCTTTGGGCTGACAGGACAAAAGTGAAACTTTTTGGAAGGTGGTACAAAACTAACATTTCTACAACCAACAATCATCACCAGTTGTCAAACATGGTGGTGGTTGAGAGATGTTGCTGCAGATAGTATTTATCCCTAATAAAAAGATACAACTGCATTTAATTTTTGCTAAGATTATCTCTGTCAAATATCAACAGTTTTAAGATGAGAAACATTTAAGTGCAAGGAAAAAGCAAAAACTGTGGAAATCCATCATGGGGCAAATACTTCACTGAGTCCTCTAGTGTTCACATCTTTTACCAGCTCTGCTGCATAAAACCACAACAGCAGAACATCAGGTGCCTCATTTGCATTTACAAAAGTTGTGTGAAAGAAAAAAAAAACACCCTCGGGCACAAATTGTTTTTTAAGTATTTAACTTATGCGCCTCCCAGTTAGCTTGTTCTTTAAGACATATTGAACATGACAGATCCTGGCACATTAGAAAAGAGATGAAACAGACATATTTCTATGTTTAAAACAGCCAAAGAAGAAATCTCGGTCAAAGGGAGAGACAGGGTTACCAGGCAGAGACATATACATAGCGGACAAGTGATCAGGTTCCATGTAGCGGGAGGGAAGGAAGGAGGAGAGGAGGGATGGATGTGGCTTCTTCATGTCTGCTAATTTAGCCTAGTTAGCTTAGCTCTTCAGTCTGGCGCAGCTCAGACAGTGGCTCCCAGTCTGCACGACAACTTCCAGCGTCTGGCCCAAAGTGCAGAGCAGAGCCAACCCCGGGACAACTGAACAGTCATTTAGCAGGACCAGTTAGCTTGGTCAGAACATTCCCCCATCCGCCTACGACAGCAGTTTGTCTTTTAATATAAATACATATAAAATACAGAAATTACTTTCAAAAATCTCGCCGGCTTCTTACCTACTCGTGCCACTCACGTGCAAAGCCGCCGTGACCGGTTGGCTGAGTGTGTGATGCTGTGGATGTTAGACGTCAGGTCCAACTGCACTACAGTGGTGTCACGGCTGGGAGGCAAAATAAAGCTCAGCTGTCCTACTGTACAGGACACGTTGCCGACAGCCGGGGCCTAAAATAACGCTTTGGCGACACCTGCTGGTTACTTTAACAAAGAGCACTACAACAAAAACAATGACCTTGTTGAGAAGCTGCAGCGTCGGCCAGCAACGACGGGCAGGAGAAATTTCATTAAAGATTCATGGGTTTTCAGTTTACTTTTTAAGCTAAAGATTCGCTCGAGAATGAAACTGGTTCTTGACTTATTTTGTCAAGTTCAACTGAGTCAACTTAAATCTTTTATAAGTTAAATATTTTCAAGTGGAAAACTCCTCCACTGACCTGGGAATGCTAACCTCCAATTAATATCCAGTTCTCAATGGATCAGATTGATAGAGATTGAACAAATAAAAGTGACTTGTAAGAAATGCATACCCTCTTGAATACAGTGACTAATTGTTCCTTATTCCAACATAGACACAACAAGATTCAACACATAGTACCTCATGACAAACTAAAGTTAATTTAATGAATTTGCCAGTTTATTCACAAAACATACACAGGTTCACATGTATTTACAGACTGAATACTGTTGAAGCAACATTGGCAGTTACAGTTTCAGGTCATCGAAGGCACATTTCAAAACATGGGACATCTTTTTGGGGTATTTTCTATCATTCTTCTCTGCAGATCCTCTTTAGCTAGGTCATACTGAATAGACGATATAACTTCAGTCATTTTTAAGCCTTTCCAGGGCTCAACTGTATTTAAAATACTCAAAGACGACTTTTTCTTTGAATCACTCTTAGTCCGAGATTCAGACTGATCTGGAGCAAGTTTTCTTGAATTATCTTTTATTGGAACAAATAATTACTTTCTGCACTGTCAATAAAGTTGTTTCCGTTGCTTCTCAGGAATAATTGTTGAAACAGCGGTTAAACACAACCCACCCACAGAGGCCCGAGTGTTCGACACAGCGTCGCAGGTTCGATTCCTGGCCTGGTGACCCTTGCTGCATGTCTTCCCCTTCAACTTGCCATCAAATGAAGGCCACTAGAGCCAATAAAACCCTTCAGATAAAAAAAATCAGAACTTTATTTTAAAAATGTCTACATACATATTACATAAAATTAGTGCAAATTGTCACCAAGATTTCAGAACGTTGCTTAGATACCACTAGACAAGACAGTGCCCTCGTTATAAAACTTTCAATACATGCAGGTAAACAATGCCAGACATTAGTGTTCTGCTGCCAAAGTGTGTGTCATCTAACAAGTTAACAACACATGCTTGATGGAGTTTGCACACCTTTCCCCATGCCCATCCTGCTCCAGAGCTCATTACGGAAATGGATCCAATGCTGCCCCCGCACCCCCCAAGCAATTTTGGCGACTTGCCTTGGAGCCAAAAAAGGAAACAGGGATCAAATTCTCTGTGCCTGGAACAGTAATTAATCACATTTTGCCATGGCAACCATACTAAGCAGACCTGGCAAGTTGCTGAACAAAACCCCCCTAAGGAAACTGATTTAGCATGTAATCAAAACTATTAACCATCCTAATGTTGTGAGCCGCCTTCATCAAGACTAAATTAGAAGCATCTGGACAGTTTTGGAATCTTAGAGGTTGCAGGGGTGTCAGCACATGGTCCCGATAAGTCCCTGTTCAGGTGGGCTTTTAAATGGATGAAGACTCATCTCCATAGAAACGACAAGTACAAAACCTGAAATGCATAAAGACCTAGAGTAGATGTTTAAAAGTGAAGCACTTCAAAATAAGATAGCGTCTCCAAAACTTGCATTACCACAATGGCAAAAATTACTTCCACTTACATTTCAGATTTTGGGCCAAAAAGGTCAATAATTCTACTTTTCCAAAAGCAGAATTGCTTCAGCCATCTTAAACAGCAGACAGAGGCCTTCCTGTGTGATCAAGTGCAAATAATGCCAAATGGATCTCAACTGGTACTGTGACTGTCTGACGGAGGCTGTGGAAACAACAATGCCGCCTTGTGATGGAACTGAAGGAGAGAAGGCAAACATCCAGCCTAGAGTCAAGTGACAAAACTGATCCTCGTTTCAAAACGCCACAGTAGTGCAGAATGGTAAGCTGGATATATTCAATCATTCTGCATCAGACCATCTTTTCATGGGTGAGCTGAGGACAGCTGAGCCCCCTTCAGAGACACAAAGGGCCCTGTTGGTGTTTCCACTCAATAAGTCTACAGCTAGAGAAATACTTCTACAAAAAGGAATAAATTCCATGCTTTGCTTTTAATTCTCATGTTGGAGCTGGTGTTTTGGTCTTTGTGTCGCTCCTGAGGAAGAACTCAAAGAAATGCTTCACCACTCAGCTGGACAACCAGATTTCCACTTGATTCTGATTGGATGAGCAGCAATCCGGTGTGTTTGCCGGCTGTAGTGGGCTTGAATTGGACTGGTAGCTTCACGTAATGTTGTGATCTAATGGAAGAAGAACAGGAAGGAGGTATAGACACATTTTGTCACGAATGAAGAAACACACTCAAAAGCACATGCTTGGAATATATTTGAACTATAAAAATAAAGTATTTACTTTCATTTTTATGCACATCAGATGGAAATGGATGACAAGTTTCAATATGAATGTGGGAACAGTGCCTTGCAAAAGCATGTATAAACCTAGAACTTTTCTCATCTACTCATATTACACCCCAAAACAGAGATTGTGGTTGCTTTACATAAAGTGGCACATAACAGCAACTTCTGTACTTGTGTCAAAATCAAATTATACAGATGAACTCCATTTATGAAGTGGATGACATCCATTGGCTAGTGTTTGCTCTTTTACAACACCACAAAAGAAAAATCAGTACAAATTCCGTTCAAAAATACTTCATTTATCCCAAAAGGCAAGTAAATGTTTAATTCCCTTTTAATGCTTGAGATGGTAATCAGCTGCTCCCAGTTGAAAAAAATAATGCCTTGTTTCCAGGGTTGCGCATCATAGCAACTGCCGAAAAGTGGAAAAAAAAATTCTTGCAGCTGGACAGCATCTAAAACCTCAGGGAGTAACGGTCCAAACATGCAATGTCTCAACAAAACAAAATTAACCAAACTCTACAAATTTTCTTTTGTTGAAAAATGTGAAAACCATGAATCCTTTGCCTTCCACTTCATGTGCTATTTTGTGTGGGCAAGAAAATCCACCAACATTGGTAGCTGTAAAGCGACAAAGGCTTAGAAGTTCAGGCTGTATACATACTTGTGTAAAATGCTACATGTAGAATAGCTGATTTCTGCAGGACATTTTCATCCTTTGTTAGATCCAACAACAATTTCAGAACCAATATTATTTAGTTTGAAAGAAAATCTGATATGCAGAAACTTGAACTGAAACTTGGCTTTTCATGACCTGCAGAGATCCTGTTGAGAGCCACAGCAAACGTCACAAAAAGCAGCTGGGGGACGACCAGGTCGTACAACACATGGTGTTTGCACTAGAGGTGTGCCGATCGATCAGTCACCGATCATAATCGGCCGATTTCCGTGAAATCGGTGATGATCGGGATCGGC